>CAKNYM010049504.1:0-10617 GCA_932195095.1 Andricus curvator
TCAAATGACTATTTCCTTATTACTCTAGCATTTTTTTTGGCTGAGCTATTAAGCTTCAAAGGCAGATGCCTATAATTTTTGCGCCGATAGTAGTACTGTATATGCTAGGCAGAGAGGGTATCAACGTTTTGAAATGATATGAATGACTTGTATTTGAAACACCATCGGACTCTCTCTGTCTCTCCCGAAGGAGAGGTCGGATCGACTTAATGCATCGGAGTCCCAACCCTGCCAGGGAATTCTAGAACTAGATAGAATACAGCCAATGTTCAGTGCCAAAGGTCGTATTGCGCATGTGTCTCGTCGACAGCCACATTGGTTACTGGAGGCGCGGTTATTTAAAATGATTAAACTTTTTTGTTCTTGTTTACAATTGTTTACAAGAAATAATAATTTTAAAGTGCATAAAGATATTTAAAATTGTTTTAAATTCATATTTGTGATAAAAAAAGGTATTTTTTCCTTCATATTTAAAATAGATTATTCATTTTTAAGGAGTAAAATCTTATAATTATTTTACTTGTCACTTTATAAGTCTATTTTGTGATTAGAGAATTATTTTTAATAATTTTTCAATTATTATTTGTTGCAAACAATTAACTTGCATATTTAATAATTAAAAAAAAACGCGTCGAGGCGACCCATGCGCAGTGCGAAAAGACACCAAAATTGGGAGCAACTGAGTGGCGGGACCATGGTTTGTTGTTGGATCATGTCTCATGCCGAAATCCGATTTGTTTGTGCACGTCGTAGGTCGAGGTGCACGTGTTAGTTTTTCTCAAAATAAATTTTATTTTCTAAACTCATGAAAGAAAAAAACTAATAAAGAGAACACGTTAGGAAGTTTTGTTAGTGTTAAATTGTATGTAATTTATTCTTCAAGTAAGCGTTTCAATTCTATTTATTAAATCGGAGCAGTGCATGTGTAACGAGTATTTTCGGTATGTTCCATTCTGAATTTCTTTACTTTATTTTCATTTATCATCTTCCTTTAATAATTAATTTATCTAGTTCAGAATAAAAGCTGAATTTATTTCAATTTTAAAATCAATTTAGTTTTTACTTTTCACTAAAATGGGTACAATTTAAGACTTGTAACTTAACCTTCAAAATGAAAAAATGATCTAACTCTACTCGATATTTATCATTTTCAGTACTGTTTTCCACTGCGAAACTTAAGTTTTACATTTGAAGCATTAAATTAAGAAATAAAGATTTATTGAACATGATGAATACCTATCATAGAAAGTATAAAATAAAAATCGGTAGCCTAACCTAAAAAAATATTTATTTTAATTTTTGAACATGATAAAATACTTACATTATTGGTATATTTCTTATTAAAAAAAATTATTCATTTGATAGAAATCAATACGTACTTGCTTGTTTTTAGAGTGAAATGGGTCGAAAAGCGAAATTCGATGGAAAGGCGAGTCCAAGTGGTCCTGGAAGAAAAGCTAAGAAACAGGGTGAACCAACGTTTCCTGCAGGATTGTTAGGTACGTATTTAAAATTTTAAACGAAAATTTGTATTAGAATTATATTTTTCATAGTAGAAATTCAGTTGACACAAATTTAACTTCGGTATTTAAAAAAACAAAAAGAAACATTTCATAGGACAGAGGTCGTTCGCACCGTTATGTAGATTTGATAAAATTATTTCAAATCTAAAACAATAGTTTAATTCATAACTCCAATCCTTGCAAATTCAATAATATTTCAAAGTTAAATAATAAAGACTAGCAATATTATACGCGCAGAGGAAACATTGCATTGCCAATTAATAATATACAAATAAAAAAATAAAAGGTAACTATGTTTCAAATTCTCTAATTGTACAGTTTAATCACTTCAAAAAATTGAGTGGCATGGTTTTATTTTTCAAGCAAAATGTTTTTATTTTTTCACAAATTAATGTGAAAGAGCCTTGAAAATTAAAAAGGCTAACTCAAAAATATTCAGTTTTTAATGATTTTAAATTCTATTAAATTGCTTGGAATGTTTTTAAACTCTTTAAAATCCTTCTGAATTCTTTTAACTTTGTTGAAATCAACTGAAATCCTTGAATTCGTGGAATTTCCTAAAGTCGTAGAACTCTCTGATTTCCAAGGACTTCAAATAATTCAGAAGAATTGAAGGAATTCTATGAATTCAGAGAATTTCAGAAGATTTTAAGGACTCCAGAGGATTTGGAGAATTCAAAGGATTTCAGAAATGTAGAATATTCAGGGGATTTAGAATATTACAGGATTTCCGAGAATTCAGAGAATTTGAGGGCATTTAGGAAATTCAAGGAATTTAGAGAATTAACAATATTCAAGGGTTTTAGAGAAATCAAAGATCTCAGGAAATTTATGGAATTCAGAGATTTTCACCAATTCAGAAAGTACAAGGAATTTAGACTATTAAACAAATTCAGGTTATTCAAGGATTTCAGGGAATGTAGAGAACTAAAAAATTTCAGAAAATTTAAGAAATTCTGAGAATTTAACGAATGCAGGGAATTTAAGAAATTCAGTTATTTCCACGCAGTCAGAGAATGCAAGGAATTCTGTGAATTCAGAATTAAATAAAGTCAGAGATTTTCAGTTATTCTGAAAATTCAAGAATTTTATTGAATTTAGATAATTTCAGGGATTTTAGAGCGTTTAACGAATTCTAGGAATTTCAAGAATTCAGAATATTCGAGGATATCAAGAAATTTAGCTCTAAATATAAAACTCTTAATTAAAAAAAAAATGAACCTTTTTTATTTTAAGTTTTGAAAGCTGTGAATTTTTAGTTTGAAAGGAAATTTGATATTGTGCCATTTTTTAGTAATTCAGATTGAAAAATTTTCAATTTAAAACGTTTTAAATATGAAAATGGTCCCTTTTTAAGTTGTAAAATTGATAATTTTCAGTTTTAAATGATAATTAGTGAAATGATTTAAATTGGTAAGGCTAAGAATGAAAATTTCTCCGTTTCTATAGCCTTCAAGACTTCAAAAGTGTACAATTTTAAGTATTCCTCATTTACAGGTTATTTAATATCAAAGACTTTAAATTGGGATTTATTGGATTATTTAAAATTATTTCATTTCAAACATTTATTTAAATAATTAAGGATGTTTCAGGTTAAAATTAATTATTCAACTAACCATTGCTTTTAATTTGTTTTCCAACTACAACATATAATTGTTTTCAAACGATACAATTTTGATATATGCTTTCAATTCAAGATTGTTTAATTTTAAACTATTTCAGTTTTAAATAATATAATGTTGAAAGTTTGAAGCTTAAAGCTAATCAAAAAAAATAATTTTTTTTAATTTACAGTTTTGAAAGATTTAAACAAGGGGAGGGTGATAAAACGTGTACAATAATTGGAATCATTCTTAATTTTTTATATTTTATATAAAACCCATTCTTTCCACTCGCATAATTTGAGGCTCATTAAGGAATAATTTGGGCCCGTAGTCCCAAATTTAGGGCTACAATATATTTTTTTAATGGTGTTTGCGCTAGCTTAACGTTACGTAGGTCGAACATTGCTGTAAAACGTACTAAAAATGTGTTTGAAGAAAATTCACCTCATACAATAATTTAGGGGTCATTTAGGGCTCTGCGAATATGATAAACAAAACATAAAAAAAAATTGTTTAAACAATTTTGTTTTAAACAATCCTGCTAAAAATGAATCAAACAAATTTATTTTCGTAACCTACGTTAAGGCTCATTTACGGCTCCCCGTATATGATATATGAACTTTAAAAAAAATTGTTTAAACAAATTAACCAACATTTTTTTCACTTCCCTCATACAATTTCAGGCTCATTTGAGGCTCCTGAAATTTCGTCGACCGAAAGTCGTGTGATTTAATGGAGCCTTAAATTTGGGACTTCGGGCCCAAATTAATCCTTAATGAGTGCTAAATTATGCTAGTGGAAAGAATGGGTTTTATGATTTTGGCATAAGACCATATATATAACAAACAAAAGGGCAAAGGAAAAATCACACGACTTTCGGTCGACGATATTTCAGGAGCCTTAAATGAGCCTGATATTATGCAAGGAAAATGAAAAATACAATTTTTTGATTGATTTGTTTAAGCAATAATTGTTTAAACAATTTTTTTTAAAGTCCATATATCATATTCGGGGAGCCCTAAATGAGCCTTAACGTAGGGTAAGAAAAGAAAATTTTTTAATTCATTTTTAGTAGGATTGTTTAAACAAAAATTGTTTGAACCTTTTTTAAAATTTTTATTATCATATTCCCAGGGCCCTGAATGAGCCCTAAATTATTTTATGAGGAATTTTCTTCAAAATTATTTTTAGTACGTTTTACAGCAATTTTCGGCCAGATTAACGTTAAGCTAACGCAAACACCATTAAAAAAAAGATATTGTAGCCCTAAATTTGGGACTACGGGCCTAAATTATTCCTTAATGAGCCCTAAATTATGCGAGTGGAAAGAATGGGTTTTATGATTTTCTTCACGTATTTTTTATAACGTTATGGTGGCACAACATCGTAAGAAAAAAAAGGCAAAGGAAAAATCACACGACTTTCGGTCAACGAAATTTCAGGAACCTCAAATGAGCCTGAAATTATGCGAGGGAAGTGAAAAAAAAAGTTGGTTAATTTGTTTAAACAGTTTTTTTAAACTTCAAATATCATATTCGGGGAGCCCTGAATGAGCCTTAACGTAGGATAAGAAAAGAAATTTGTTTAATTCGTTTTTAGTAGGATTGTTTAAACAAAAAATGTTTAAACCTTTTTTTTAAATTTTGATTATCATATTCCCAGAGCCCTAAATGAGCCCTAAATTATTGTACGACGTGAATTTTCTGTAAAATCATTTTTAGTACGTTTTACAGAAATGTTCGGCTAGCTTAACGTTAAGCTAGTGCAAACACTTTTTTACAAAAAATAATAGAGCCCTAAATTTAATACTTAAAAATGTATTACTTTTACTGAAACTCATATTATAAATCATAAAGGTTAAAAGCTTCTTCTGTATTTCAAGTATTTTAGTACATAAAAAACATTTCCTTTTACACTTATGTATTTTCAGACTTTAAATTCTTTAAATAATAAAACGAACAAATTAAAAAAAGGATGCGAAAAATTTGGCCAAGTAATTTGGGAAAAAATATTCCTAATAAAATATATATAGAAATTTTTATAAAGAACCCTACGGACATTTTTTATTAAATTTTAATCAGCCACATTATATATTATTCATCTTGACGGGATTATATTATACCAGAAATCTCCCATACATAGTAATTTCATATTAAAATCATTTGCTTCATAAAATTTATTTAGAAATTTCTGTTTGGCACTTTTAAAAAAGTGTCTTTATATATTTTATTATGTTTTTTTTAAATTACTTGGACAACTTTGATTTCACGAATTCATGAAATTTTACTTCGTAGATTTTTTGGTGGGATTTCATGCTTTTTTTATATTAAAAAAATATATATAGGTACGCTCGATTAATGTAATTTGAATTAAATTACTAATTTACTAAATATGAAAAATCAAAGTAATTGTTCGAATAATTTTCAATTACAATTTAAAATGTAAAGAGAAACTAAGTTTACTGAACTTAACCTATACTTCATTTTCTATAAGATTTTATAGAAATATATTTTATTTTCTTGAATGAAAAATGCAATATTGTTAAATGCTTATAAAAAAATTTAATTTTCCACCTGTGCTCACCTGTGTAGCCTAATTATCCACCCAATTTAGACCAGGTTTTAATGAAAAGTCTGCAATAACATGTTCTCGATACATATTACAAAAATTGTCGATATCTCAAATAGTTTTAAAAATATTACCATTTATGTCATCTCTGAATTTTCATTTTTTACACTAAATACGTAAAAATTCACAAACTATTCAAGATATAGAAAATTCCTGTAAAATGTATCGAGAATCTGTTACTACTGACTTCTCGTTAAAACTTGAAGTCAACCGGTTCGATAGATTAGATTGCAGAGGTGATAAAATGTCGAAAATTGGTGACTTTCATGTTTTTTCTTTTCTTCTAATCTTACAGTTTCTAAGATATTTAACATAAAATCGCACCTAAACTTATTTTTTAATGGTTGGCTAATCAGCTGCCAAGTTTCTTTTAAATCGGTTGTGAATAGCGTCGACAGACCACAAAAGGTCAAAAATACATGATTATTCGAGATAAGAATTCTTGCTAGCTTTTTTTTGTACTTGGCGACGATTGGCTACCGCGAATCTTGATATCAAATTCGAAGCGTTCAAAATATAAAAAACTTATAATTGAACAATTTAAAAATGAAGAAGTTTCAAATTTCACATTATTTTTCCAATTTGAATGTTCCAAAGATGCAGAAATAGAAATGAAGCTTTTTAATACTTGAATTATGTTATTTCAGAGTGATCACAATCGAATAACTTAGGATTGAAAATTTAAAAAATATATAACTGAATATAATTAAAAATTAGGAGCCCTTAAAATTTCGAGAATTAGATAATTTCAACTAAAAAGCACTTCAAGTTCTTTACCATTTTTAATTGTTCAGAATTGTACGATTCTAAATTCAAAGCCTTTAAGGTAGGATTTTTATGAACATTTTATGAACAAGACCATTTCAATCGCACAATCTTGTAATACTTCAAATTGAAAATCCTGTACTGAAAATTTTTTTAATTTGAAGTAATCAAAGCAAAACTGAAATGCAAATTAAAGCACTTAAAGTGGAACTGTTTTGAATTTTAAACTTTTAAAATTAAAGCTTACATTTTTTTAATTTAAACACTGAATAATTTACACGTATAAATGTAAAGCTCTCAACATTATAAACAGTTTGAAATGAAATGCCATTAAAATACAAAATTCGACATTTTAAACTTTCATAAATTGAACAGTCGAAAGATTTCTGGTTAAAACGTATAAATCCACGTTATAATTTGCAATGCTCTAAATTGAAGAACGAATCAATACATTTCTAAATGTTGAAAATTATATGATAATTTTGAAACAATTTTAAGTTATACACATTACAAATTGAACGAATTTAAATTTCGCTTAAAACTAAACTAAATTTTTTTATATACTAAAAATAAAATTATTTTTATTTCAAGTCGTTTGAAATCAATAATTGTTCAATTGTTATTTATAATTCAAAACTTTAAAATTTCTCTTATAAATAAAAAAATCAACAAAATTATTATAATGTTCAAAGTTTAAATTTAGCACTCGGAAATAAAATAAAACCTAATAAGGCTTTCGAATTGAAACACTTCAATTTTCAACGTTTAAATCTGTAAATTGTTTAGTTTTTAATAGATTCTGAATCGTCGTCCAAAATAAATTATTGTTCAATTTTTAATACTAGAACTACAGTTTATCGATTTGAAAAGTTACTAATTAATTTATATTTACAGTTGATCAGCTTGAAATGCTTTTTATCAAAAAAATTTAATTGCGAATGCTTTTAATTGTGTTGTAATTATTCAAATCTTCAAAACTACATTTTAAAATTCTTTAAATTGAAAGTGCACGCTTAAAAATGTAGACCTAAAATGGAAAATTTTTTAACTAAAAGCTTCTAGAATTGCGCATTGTAAACTGAATGATTTCGTAATTGAAAAAGTCAACAATTGAACTTAATTAAAATTGCGTTCATATTATGTGATGTAAAATTCCCGGTCAAAAAATAAATTCACTGTCATTTCCCGGTGTTTCCCGGTCCAGCGGCCATCTCTCGGTTTAAAATTATTAGTTTTAGGGTACAAAGTTGAAAATGAAAAAAGGTCCAAATTATTTCCAATAAATTGTTTTCATGTTTTTGTACATCGAAGTATTTATTTACTCTGAAAAAGTCTTATTTAAAAGTTTTTTCTCTTCAAATTTTACTTTTTGTTTATGTTAGTAGTATCGTTTTGACTGATCATTAATTTTAAGAGCGAATATTTCATACTAAACATTTTTTTACACGTTTTAATGACAACAACAAAATGAAATAAATATTAAATAAAATAGCAATAACAATTTAATTGTACAATTAACTTTTTTAATACCATTTTTTCAATATACACTACAGAAAAGAAGTATGGGAACCTGGTTCTTGTTAGTTGAATAGAAACAACTAATTTCGCTTATAAAACAAATTGCATTTTTTTGCTCATAGTAGAATAAAAGATATAACATTTCTGCGTCCAGTGACACTTGGTTAAAGTATTTTTACCACTCTTTCAGAAAAAAGTATAAATAAAAATAATTTTTCGAAATCTTTTGCGTATTTTTTTGCATCTTTTTTTAGGTGGACAAATTTTTCACTTTTTTCGTGACTATGGTTAAAGTTTTATGAATTTTAATATTAAAATAAATTTCACCTTCTATTGACAATATTGTTGAAATAGATGTTCTGTCGGGCATAAACGTAATTTCCCGACTAGAAATAAAACCAATAAAACTCTCAAGTAAATTTTTTACTGTGATATCGTCGAAAGTATTTTTATTTACAACTTAAAAATCTTGCTTTCCTTTTCTTTCGACAATATTGATGTTTTCATCAGTAACAAAATCTTCCAAAGCCTCTGAAAAACTTCTCTTGGATTCCTCGTCACTTATAATTTTTAATTATGTTAAGAAAATGATTCACTCTTATTTTTGTTTTAACATTGTGAATTGTTGTTTTAATAAGTGAATTTCTTTCATTGTCCTCAACTTCTTCAAATAAAATATTTTGTTCAATTACTTAAAACATTCAATATTTAAGTATTAAAAAAGAATAATTTAAATGTTGCAGATAAAAGTAATGACTCTCTCAGCCATCGACAGAAACAAAGAGCAAAGAAACGTCAATTAAAAGAATTACAGAAAAAAGAAAAGTTGCTCTTGAAAGGAAAGAAAGGTAAAAAGTCTATCGAGGAAGCAGAAAATTCAAACGTAAGTAGAAAGAAAATAAACTATATTATTTTGTATCCTTAAATTATTATTAATTGATGTGTTTATTTATATGTTTAGGAAAATGGTGCTACGGATAGCGAGATTGACACAAGCTTCGCTAAACCGAGTAGAAGTTCGATTGTACAGAAGAAAAAACCAAAAGCTTTCTCGATGAGGTTAAAACCTGTAAGGATTTTTTATTTTAACTCTTCGTCATTGAAATTTTGAGAGCTTTCTAATTTATTTTTAAATGAAAATAATCTAGATTTATTTGATTTATCCAGGAAAGTGACGATTCAGAGGGTGAAGTTGAACAAGAAGATGAAAATTCTGGAGATGTAAGTTTGATTACGTAGCTTTGTCTATTTGAATTTTTTTATTTATCTGATTACCTGATTTTGTCATTTTAACAGGAATGGGATGGAGGGAATGTATCAGATGAGGGGCTTTTGAAACCTCTTAGTCAAAAGCACATGAAAAAAAGGAAACTAAAGGCAAACCAGGCTGAGAAACGAAAGGCGAAGAGATCGAGATTTGTAGCGCCAGTAGAAGAAGAAGATGAAGATGAGGACAAAGAAGAGGATGCGGAAGATGAGAAAGAAACCGAAGAAGAAGAGGAAGAGACCGATAATTATATACAAACTCCAAAAGCCGATAGTGATGAAGACTCTGATGATGATTCAGAAGAAGAAAACAGCGATAAAGATGATGATGATGATAATGATTTGCTCCCTATAGAAAAGGCAAACAAGAAGTTGCAAAAGATGGTGAAAGAGAATCGGTAAATATAACAGGGTTTCTACCCTACCTGGATAACCTGGAAATGTTAGAGAATTTTCGTTAAATCTGGAATTTTCTCGAGAGCATGTTTAATTTTTTTAAATTGCAAAATAAAATTAAATAACAATGATTTTGCATTAGCAAAAGTAGCTTTATATTACTGTACTTAACTATTTTGTTGAAAATTCGTTGTTTCTTTTTGGGTTGAAATTAATATTGCAACTGAAAATTTAACCATTCTATTTTTGGTTAAAAACTGATCGTTCTTAGTTGAAAATTCATGTTGCAAATTTTCCTCTCTCTTGACTGAAAAACCTTTCTTTGCTGAAAATTCAACTCATGTTGAAAAGTCGTCTTTTGGTTGAATTCATCTGTTTTTGATTAAAAATTAAAATATTTTTTGGTTGAAATATCATTTACTATATTTTTTGTTTAGAATTAATTTTTTATAATGAAAATTTAATTACTTGGTTGAAAGTTGAACTCTTTTGTTAAAAATTTAATTTTTGGTTGAAGCTTCATCATTTGTATTGAAAATTCATCTCTTTGTTTGAGAAATAAGCTATTTTGGTGAAAATTCGTCTTTACTTTGACTGAAAATTATTTTTTTTTTTTACTGAAAATTGAATATTCCAGTTGAAACTTTAACTATTTTGTTGAAAATTTGTTGTTTTTTTTTGGTTGAAAATTAATGTTTTTAACTGAAAATGTAGTTACATTTTCAGTTTCTCCATCATTTTAGTCGAAAATTCATCTCTTTGGTTTAACATTATTTTCTTAACTAAAAATTTAACTATTCAATTTTTGGTTGGAAATGATCTTTTTTGTTGAAAATTCGTATTTTTGGTAGAAATTAATCTTCTTGGTTGAAATTTCAATTATTCTAGTTAAAGATTCATAATTTTAGTTGAAAATT
>CAKNYM010049504.1:10627-41938 GCA_932195095.1 Andricus curvator
GTTTTTTTGTTGTTGAATATTAGTTTTTTTTTTTAACTAAAAATTTAACTAATATTATTCCAATTGAATATTCCACCATTTTAGTTGAAAATTCAGCTATTGGGTAGAAATTAATCTTCTTAGTTGAAAATTTAACTGTTCCAGGTAAAGGTACATCATTTAAGTTGAAAATTCATAACTTCAGTATTTTAGTTGAAAATGCATCTTTTTGGTTGAAAATTCAATTATTCCAGTTGAAGGTTCATAGTTTTAGATGAAAATTGATCAGTAGTTTGGTTAGAAATTAATTGTTTTAAACGAAAATTTAACAGTTCCATTTTTGTTTGAAAATAAATCTTTTTTAATTCAAAATTCAACTATTTGGTTGAAAATTTGTCTGTTTTAGTTGCAAATTCAACTATTTCGTTGAAAAATCTATCTTTTTGTTTAAAAATTAATCTTGTTTGAAACTTCATCTTTGTGGTTGAAAATTCAAGAATTCCAGTCAAGTGTTCATTATTTTAATTGAAAATTCACCTTTTTGGTTGAAAATTCAAGTATTCCAGTTAAATATTCAACAATTTAGTTCAAAATTCTCCCTTTTTATTGGAAATAAAACTACTTGGTTAAAGTTAAACTCTTGTTAAAAAATTCATCTATTCCAATTGAAGATTCATAATTTTAGTTGAAAAATCAAAAATCACTCATCACTTTGGTTGTCAATTTGTTCTTTTTTTGTGTAAAATTATTTTTTTTCTGAAATTTTAACTAATCCATTTTTGGTTGAAAACTGATCCTTTTTAGTTGAAAAGTTAAATATTTATTTGAAAATAATCCTTTTCATTTGAAAATTAAATATTTAATATCATTTCGTCTGGTATACGCTCTTTAAATGCTTGTCTTTTCATTTTATTTTGAATCTGCAATTCAGTGTGACTTAAAATTACAGAAAAATGGCGGATGCAGAATTGGAGGACATGAGTTCTCGGCAACAAGTCTTTCAATTCCCAACGGAAGAAGAACTTGCGAATCCTGGAGACTTGACCGACGTTCAAAATAGAATACGAGACGTTATAATGGTTTTGTCGGACTTCAAAAACCTTAGAGAAGAAGGGAGGTAATTGTATTTTTCATATTTTGTTTGTATAAATTCTTAATATTCGGTATAATCCCCGTTTTTTAAAAATAGATCGCGTTCCGAGTACATGGACCTCCTCTGTAAAGATCTCTGCATCAACTTCAGTTACAATACATTCCTAATGGAGAAGCTGATGCAGATTTTCCCCCTGAATGAACTTATGGAGTATTTGGAGGCGAGTGATGTTCCAAGACCAGTCACAATTAGGACGAATACTTTAAAGACTCGTCGTAGGGACTTAGCACAGGCAAGAAGCAATGAATTTGGAATCTAAATTCAAAATTAGATATAAAATAATAGGACTATAAAGAGCCTTTCACATATTTCGTTTCAGGCTTTGATCAACAGAGGAATGAACCTGGACCCTATTGGAAATTGGACAAAGATCGGATTGGTCGTTTACTCATCTCAAGTTCCGTTGGGTGCTACTCCAGAGTACTTGGCTGGTCATTACATGATCCAGGGCGCGTCCAGTTTTTTGCCAGTCATGGCTCTAGATCCAAAGGCAAACGAGAGGATCCTCGATATGAGCGCAGCACCTGGTGGAAAGTCTTCTCACATCGCAGCCCTCATGAAAAACACGGGCGTGCTTTTCTCGAACGATCCCAGTGACGACAGACTGAAAGCTGTTATCGGAAACTTCCATCGTCTCGGGATCACAAACTCCGTAATCTGCAAATTTGATGGTCGTAAAATTCCTGGAGTAAGTATTTTCTCTTTGGTCTAACTCCCTTTAAACATAGATTTTGCATTTCATTAGAGATATGCAAAAAAAAATTCCAATCCGACCGAACAACCCGAAATTTGACTGCCCCTCTAACGTTCGAGAAAAAGGCGATCAATTGGATATGATCAACTGGACAGTAATTTGAAATTTAAGTGTTTTCAAACATTACTGGCAAGTCGTAAGTGCCGCAGAGCTCTAATGCGCAGTATCCCTAAGTATTGCGCAAATCTACTGCGCAGTCATGATATGGAAATCCATTACGCATACGTAAATAATTATGGAACTCTCCTGCCCAACCTGAAATACCATAGAACTCTATTGCGCATCTTTAAATGCCGTAGATCTACTACGCCACAGTAAATGCTGTACGGCTCTACTGCGCAGCTCAAAGCACTAGGGAACTCTATTGCGCAGCCTTAAGTCCTAAATCCATAGAAATATAGGGGTCGTCTATAAACTAAGTTAGTAATGTACCGTTTCGGAAATTTATATATTTTTAAACTTTAGGCCGAAAGTTTCAATGACAAGTTTTAAAATGAATGAAACTGATGAAAATTTAGTATTTGGCAACATAGCCTAACTTATAGGTACCATTGGCGACAAATTTGAAATTTGTATCAGGATTCATAATAATGATACTAATTCAATTGAAAACTGTTTTTATACATTTTTTATATAAACTATTCATTGTTTTATAGATATTTTCTAATTTCCCTTTAAATTGCTAACTTTACTGGAAAATTTGAATTTCTTAAATTTTCATAAGTTACCGAAAAATTGTATTGATAAAAAATGTCGTGCTTTAAAACTTTCAAAAGGAAAGTTTCCGATTAAAACATTCACCGGCACATTACTGAACTACGTTACCAATTTTCCCCAGGGGGGGGGGGGCAATGAAAGTAACGTTACAAACTTAGATAACGTTTATTACGTTTCCTGATGATAAATTTTAAGAGAGTTTGCGAATTTTGCTTAAATGCGAACTGAATTAATAAAACCAAATCTTAAAATGCAACTATTTTTGGTTAAAAGTCCAATTTTTTTAGTTGATAAGTCTACTATTATATTTTTGGTTCGGAATCTATCTTGTTTGGTTAAAAGTTATACTATATGGTTGAAACTTAAACTATTTTGTTGAAAATGCAACTATTCTGTTAAAATGTCATATTTTTTTCGGTCAAAAATTCAACTGATTGATTTAAAATTGAACTACATTGTTAAAAATTCATCTATTTGGTTGAATGTTGAACTCTTTTGTTGAAAATTCAATTTTTTTTAAGATTGATTTTATTTGAAAATTCATCTCTTTGGTTGAAAATTTAATTCTTTTGTTGAAAATGCAACTATTTTGTTAAAGTTCTTTCGGTAAAAAATTCAATCTTTTTAAATATTTGTGAAATCATTGAAATTTTTCTAAAATCTTCCGAAATGTTTTAGAATCTTTGTGAAAACTTCCAAATCTTTTGCAATCTTTTTGAAGTCTTTTAAATCTTTCTTAAATCTGAATTCTTTGAAATATTTTTAAATCTGTAAAATCTTTTGGAAACTGATATCTTTTGAAATTTTTTGGAATCTTTGTGAAATCTTTTTGAAGTTTTTAAAATCTTTCTGAAATCTGAAATCTTTGAAGTATTTTTAGACCTTTGCGAAATCTTTTGGAATCTTTTAAATCTTTGTGAAATTATTGAAATTTTTCTGAAATCTTCTGGAATCTTTGTGTAATTTCGAAACATTTCTGTAATCTTTTGAAATCTTTATGAATTCTTTTAAATCTTTCTGAAATCCTTGAAATATTTTAGAATTTTTGTGTAATCTTTTAAAATCTTTGTGAAGTCAATGGAATTTTTCTAAAATCTTCCGAAATGTTTTAGAATCATTGTAAAATCTTCAAAACCTTTTGAAATCTTTTTGATGTGTTTTAAATCTTTCTGAAATCTTCTAAATATTTTTTAATCTTTTAAAATCTTTGTGAAATTATTAAAAATCTTCCGAAATCTTCTGGAATCTTTGTGAAATCTTTAGAATATTTTGAAATATATTTGAAGTCTTTTAAATCTTTCTGAAATCTATTAAATCTTTTTAAACCTTTGTGAAATCTTTTGGAATCTTTGAAATGTTTGTAAAATTATCTGAAATCTTCGAAATATTTCTGTATTGTTTTGAAATCTTCATGAAGTCTTAAATCTGTTCGAAATCTGAAATTTTTGAAACATTAAAAAAATATTTCAAATCTTTGTGAAATCTTTTAAAATTTTGGTGAAATTATTTAAAAAATTCTGAAGTCTTATGGAATGTTTGTGAAATCTTCCGAAATCTTTTGGAATCTTTATGAAATATTTTTAGACCTTTTTGAAATCTTTGGCAAATAATTAAAAAAATTCTGAAATCTTCAAAATCTTTCTATACTCTTTTAAGTCTGTCTGAAATTTTGGAAATATTTTTAAATCTTTGTGAAATCATTGAAATTTTTCTGAAATCCTCCGAAATTTTCTGGAATCACTGTGAAATCTTTTTGAAGTTTTAACAATTTTTCTGAAATCTGAAATACTTGAAATATTTTCAGACCTTTGTGAAATCTTTTAAAACTTTGTGAAATTATTGAAATTTGTCTGAAATCTCCTGGAATCTTCGAAATATTTATGTAATCCTTTGAAATCTTTGTGAAATCTGAAATTTTTGAAATATTAAAAAAAAAATTTGTATTCTTTTGGAATCTTTTAAATATATTGAAATATTTGTGAAATCATTGAAATTATTCTAAAGTCTACCAGAATGTTTTAGAATCTTTCTGAAATATTTGAAATATTTTTAAACCTTTGTGAAACCTTCTGCAATCTTTTGAAATCTTTGTGGAATTATTAAAAATCTTCCGAAATCTTCTGGAATCTTTGTGAAATCTTTTTGAAGTCTTTCAAATCTTTCTGAAATCTTTTGAAATTTTTGTGAAATCTTCCAAATCTTTTGCAATCTTCATGAAGTTTTTTAAATTTTTCTGAAATTTTTGAAATATTCTTGAATCTTTTGTGCAACACCCACCTCTAAAGTTGACGTTTGCATGCTTCTAAATTGTGCCTAAAGGACCTTATTTGAGCAGACTGTGTGCGAATAATTTTCGCGCATGCGCAGTTTGAAGATGGCTTACTTTAGGCACTGGTGAAAAAGCTGCGCATGCGCACTTTCGAGATGAGGTACTTTAGACACTGGCATAGGTAACTTTAAACACTGGTGTTGGTATCTTCTTGAAATAAATTTAGATTTAACTTGAACAAATGTTTTAATGATTGTAGTTTTGTTTTTAGGGTTTCGTAATTATTTTCAATAATTTTTTTCCAACAAATTTTTTTCAACAAATTTTTTTTTCAAATTTTTTTTTTTCACAAAATTTTTTTCAAAAATTTTTCCTCACATTTTTTTCCAAAATTTTTTTTTTCAAACATTTGAAAAAAAAAACAGTTTCAAAAATTTTTTTTTTTTAACTTTTTTTCAAAAAGAATGTCTTTACTCCACTCTATGCAATATAAAATTAGTATTTTTCGTTACCTCCTCCGAGCAACTTTTTCGGACGGGCGTTGCAAAAAATAGCGTGTGATACACGCGCGCATAGGTGATTGCTAACTCGTGTGATTGCATCATTCGCCTGCGGCTTATGCTGCAAAATTCACACTCGCACCCAATCACCTATTTTGCGCACTTGTATCACAAAAAACTATTTAGATCTTTGTGAAATCATTGCAATTTTTCTGAAATCTTCCGAAATCTTGTGAAATCTTTTTGAAGTCTTTTAAGTCTTCAAAATATTTTTAAACTTGTGTGAAATCTTTTGAAAGCTTTTTGAAATTATTAAAATATTTCTGAAATCTTCATGAACTCTTTTAACGTCGAGAAGGACACTTGAGGTCACTGTGACCTCCTGGATTTTTCGATTTTTTCCCCGATTGTCTAAGTTTTTTTTTTCAAGAATTTTTTTCGAACACTTAAATTATCACTGATGCTTTGTAAATATTGTATTCCTATTTTGCATAGTGTCAGCATCAGTCATGATTTGTTTTCAGCCAAAAATATCGTTTATTTTATTTGGAGGTGTGTCCTTTAATGGTTAAATCTTTCTAAAATCTGAAATATTTCTAAATCTTTGTGAACTCTTTGTGAAATCATTGAAATTTTTCTGAAATCTTCCGAATTGTTCTGGAATCTTTGTCGAGTGGTCAATCCCTCGCACATGAGTAATCATACTGGAGTTTTTTCCAGAGATCCTATTTTAAGCATGAATTTTCTTTTACAGGTTCTGAAAGGTTTCGACCGAGTTTTACTCGACGCTCCCTGTACTGGAACTGGAGTAGTCGCAAAAGATCAGAGCGTGAAGATAAACAAGGACGAAGTAGATGTCCAGCGCTGCTGTACTTTACAGAGAGAACTTCTGCTGGCAGCGATTGACTCTGTGAATGCAAAATCCGGAACCGGAGGTATCATTGTCTACTCCACATGTTCCATTCTTCCGGATGAAAACGAGAGGATAATTGACTACGCGCTACAGAGAAGAGATGTCAAATTGGTCCCAGCTGGTTTGGAATTTGGCGCTGAAGGATTCACGAGCTACAGGCAGCACAGATTTCATCCGTCTATGAAACTGACGAGGAGATTTTATCCTCATACACATAACATGGATGGATTCTTCGTTGCAAAACTGAAGAAGTTTTCGAATATCACGAATAAAGTTATCAAACCTGATCAGAATCCGGATGAGGATGAGGATTCGGAATAAGGCATGACGTAGAATTAAGATTGTTCACTTTTTACGGCAGAATAAATCGTGTTTATAATAAGTAAGTGGTGTGATTTTTTGGGTCCTGTCCTTTAAAAATGAAGCTAAATCGTAATATGGACTTTACGATAAAAGGCGGTTTCTTTTTATACGAAAATCTTACATATTTTTTAAAACTAATACAAGTCTCGGAATCACCACAGTAGTGACACTCTTTTAACACTTTTTTTTTAGTGATGACACCATTTTGCTACTATTTCGAAAAAATTGACACGAAAGATACTATTTTCTCACAATTGTCCGCTAATGCCACTATTTCTTTACTTACCCTTGAAAATATTTTTGAACTTCTTCGCTAATTGGGTAATATGTCCGCCATCTCAATGAATCACAGCATACCGGAAAAAATTTCAAACCAAAAAGACGAGCTTTCAACAAATTACATAAATTCTCAACTAAATAATTTGAACAATGGATATATTAGTTCAAATTTTATTTAAATAATTTTTAATTTCTATTTTTTTCGTTTCTATTTATTTAACTAAATAGTTGAATTTTTAAACTAAAAAGAGCAATTTTTATCAAAAAATAAAGTAGTTAAATTTTCATTGAGGATGAATTTTGAATTAAAAAGACAATTTTTCTACAAAACTGTTTAATTTTGTACCAAATAGTTTAATTTTACACCAAATTGTTGATTTTTCAACTCGAGAATATTAATTTTCAACAGTAAAGTTAATTTACATAAAAATATATATTTATATATATAATATTGATGTAAAATAGATAATATAAAATTGTTCAAAAATTATGAATCTTTGAAATCTAATGATTGTTTGTATAAAAATTCAAATTTCTTATGTGAGACGCTAAAATAATCTGAAATTGTTTAAAAATTGTGCTTAATATTCTTTGACATATAAGTTCTTTATTAAAAATACAAATTTCCTACGAATAATGCTTATATAATCCATAATTGTTAAAAGATTCTAAAGTCGTGTTTCAATTATAATGATTTTTGTTTGAAAATTCCAAGTTTTGGTGTTAAACGTTAAAATAACCTAAAATTATTATAGTGTGTGAACCTTCTTTGAATTTTTTTATTATTAGAAATACCAATTTCGGACAAAAAACACTTACATAATCAGAAATTAATCAAATATTCTAAATCATCTTCAAATTATAATAAATTTTGTTTTAAAAACCCAATTTTTTGTTACACGCTAACATAACCTAAAATTGTTATAATATGTGAATCTTCTTTGAAAACTAATATTTTTTATAAAAAATACTAATTGCGAATACACGAACATAATCAAAAATAGTTGAAAGATTATAAATCTTGTCAAATTATAATGACTTTTGTTTTCAAGTGTCAATTTTTGGGGTAAAACGCGAATCTAACAATTTCAGGATATTATCCTGAAATTGTTAGAAAACGTGAATCTTCTTTGAACCCAATTTTTTATTTTTATTTAAAATACCAATTTTCGACGCGATAAAATTAACATAATCCAAAATTGTTAAAAGATTTTAAAATTTTGTTTCAATTATAATGCTTTTTGTTTGGAAATTCCAATTTTTGGTATTAAACGCTAAAATAACCTAAAATTATTATAGTTGGTGAACCTTCTTTGAATTTATTTATTATTAGAAATACTAGTCTTGTGTGAAAAACACGTAATCCACAATTAATTAAATATTCTAAATCTTCAAATTATAATGACTTGCTTTAAAATCCCAATTTTTTGTGTTACATGCTAATATAACCTAAAATTGTTCAAATATGTGAATCTCATTTCAAATCTATATTTTTTATTAATAAAAAATTATAATGACGAAAACAATAACATAATCCAAAACTGTTAAAAGAATCTAAATCTGGTTAATATTATAATAATTTTTGTTTTAAAGTACCAAATTTTTGGTACAATACATAACCTAAAATTGTTCAAATATACGAATCTTCTTTGAATCCTAATAATTATTTTTTATATTAAAAATACCGATGTTTGACGATGCGCACTTCAAATTATAATTATGGTTGTTTTGAAATACTAATTTTTGATGTGAAACGATAGCGTAACGCAAAATGATTTTTGTTTAAAAAATGCTAAACGGGGAAAAACACTAACAAAAGCAAAAAACGTAAATAGTTGAGAATTTTTAATCTTTGAAATCTAATGATTTCTGATTAAAAATACCGATTTACTGTGTAAAACGCTGATAACCTAAAATTGTTGAAAATTGCTAATCTTGATGAAGATTTTTGTTCAAAAATACTAATTTGCAGTGAAAAAAAAGTAACACAGCCTATTTTTTTCGAATTTTTAAGTATGTTTTAAAATTGTATGATTTTAGATTAAAATTCTTTTAAAAAAATACTAATTTCCAGCAAAAAACACTAACATAAAACATAAATAATATTTACAGTAATTTATTAGATAATATGCCAGTTTTAATTTAACGGCCGAAAATTATTTAAAAATCACAAATGTTTCTTAATCCGCCTAAGGTTTTTTTATTATTAAAAGGGATTATTTTATGGATTAAATTTTCAACTTTCAGATATAAAACAACTTGAAATAATGAAAAGCCAATCAGGGTTTTAAAAACAATATTTTCGATATATTCGAGAGATAGCTATGCCACTTTTTTACATAGGATTATTATAAACAGTGTTCATAAACAAATTATTAAATGTGTCTTTTTCTCGTAGAAAAACTTTTTGTTTTAACTCTGATTGCTAAGATTTTTTATAAGAATCATAATTTTTAACAGAAAATTACATAAGTTAACATTTACTATTATTATAAAAATTTGTATAAACAAGTTATAAGTTTTTGTCACAGCTGAATTGATTTTTTCTGACCAGGACTAATTTACAATTGTCATTGAAGACATTTTTAAACTTAAGCTTCATAAATATTCAATATATATATATTTTTTTTAATATATTATTTATTTTATAATATTTAGCTTTATAAATAACATGTATTTTTAATAACAAGTTCTATAAAAACTGTCCCAATCGTCCACTTCCTCGTAGAAAAAAAAAAGATTTTTTCTTTAATTATTGTTGGAATTATCTTATTTGTGACAGTTAACCTACAAAATTGATAAGAAATTCATTTATATGATTATTATACATATTTTTATAAACAAAAATTTGTTCAAAGGATAAAAATTCATAAAGCTGAAATGGCCAATTTTATCACTTTATTTGTTTTTATATGACTGCACTGAACAAAAATTTTAAAATCGCAAATCATAGTTCTCTTACATATTTAATGCTGAGCATTTCTAAAAAAACCATCAAAATCAGTTAAATAGGACCTGTAGCTGATTATGAACAATAAATTCCAGATCAGGCCCACTGCGTATCGGTAAGTATAAAATAAAAAAAATTTTGTGCACTTTTTACTCTCATTAAAGCCCGCGCCTTTGAAGAAATTATATAATTTATATTTCTTAAATTATAAATACAAAAAAATTTGATGAATTAATAAATAAACAAATTTGGTAATCATAAAATAATTCTTTAATTTCATATTCAGTCACAGCTGTCAGTTATAAATACGTATTTACAATAATTCGCTTATCTTCACAAAATGTAACGAATACACTAGGATGGTCTAAAAAAACTTTCTTTTTTCTCAAACGGTGTCCCACAATTTGCTCCTTTTGATGCCTTCTATTTGTTTAATTACAGGAAAATTGGATTTCAAGATGATTTCAACTTTTTTAATAAACAATATTAATTAATTCTTTTTTTGGTTTGGCTCACATGCATTCTATTCTCTTTTTATTAAAATTTATAACTCAGATTCTCCCCAAAAGAAAACGTAAGTAGCGTTTAGTAAAAAAAAACGGTATTTTTTTGTTAAAATAACCTTCAGAAGAATTTTGTAATTTGAACAAAATCAGGGGTAATTTTAACATCAAAGAAGCAATTTGTGAGAACGCGATTTGAGGAAAAAGTCCGGACCACCCTATAGTATACAGCATAAATAGACTTTGTACAGGAACGTAAACGTAAAATAGAAGTCTAACGTCTTTTTGCTTTAGAAATAACCGCCTTTTGTTCGAGGAAACGAATCAAGAAAATAATTAAGACTTGTAGAGAGATCTGTTTCCTTACATTTTAATTTCAGAATTTCGAGGCTAGTCGAAAAAAATGCTTCTTAACTGCTGCTCGCACAGTCTCTTGACTTCATCTGCAAAGAAAAAAGCATGTTTTACGTTAAATTTAATGTTCAATTTTGTAAAACATAATTATGTCATGGGGTTTTCTCAAAAGCTGCAAATTTTGGAAGTTAAATTTTTTTTAATACTTCTGAAAATAGATAAACGTATTTTAAAATCTATCTAAAGAATAGGTGTGTCACGAAAATCTCTAAATCTTTGATGTCTCTTTTCCTCAGTGCCGATTGGGTAATTTAGAAAACCCCGAAAGAAAGAATGTTGCCAAATTCACACACATAATTAAGAATTCAGTTTCAGTTGAAGAGCAGTGACAAAGAATGTCACATTTATTTATTTATAATTAAGTTTCAACTAAGAAAAAGGGAATTTGTAACAAAACAGGTACATTTTCAACCAAACTGATGAATTTTCGATACAAAAAATTCATTCTCAACAAAAAATGTGATAGTTGATATTTCCGCCAAAACAAAATTTTAATTCTCAATCAAAAATAGTTGAATTAAAGCCAAAAAATACGAATTCTTAACAAATTATTTTTGAATTCGTAACCAAAACAGATTAATTTTCAAACCAAAAAGAAGAATTTGTGACAAAAAAGTTGAGCTTACAACCCAAAAATATTTATTTTCTACCAAAATAAATGAATTTTCAACTAAAAAAAAAATCAATTTTCTAAAACAAATGGAATAGCTATATTTTCAGTCAAAAAATACAAATTCTCAACATAGTTAAATTTTTAACTAAAATAATGAACCTTCAACAACAAAAAATCAATTTTTAACTAAATAGCTGAATTTTCAACCCAAACATGATTTTTCTACCAAAAAAAGACACATTCTCAACAAAAAATGGAAAAGTGAAATTTTCAGTTAAAAAAAATTAATTTCTAATAAAAAAACTTATGTTCAATCAAAGAAATGAATTTTGAACTAAAAAGATGAATATTTTATCACAAAAAGACAAATTTTCGACAAAAAATGAAATAAATTGATTTTCAATTAAAAAAATTAATTTTCAATAAAAAAACTAATTTTCAATAAAATAATTGAACTTTCAACCAAAAAGATGAATATTCTATCACCAAAAGACAAATTTTCAACAAAATAGATTAATTTTCAACAACATAGTTACATTTTCAACTAAACAGATGAATTTTCAACCAATAAGATTAAATGTCTATCAAAAAAGATAAATTTTTGACAAAAGAGATTAATTTTTAACAAAATACATCAATTTTCAACCAAATTTTACATTTTTAAAGGAATTTTTAACCTAATAGTCAAATTTTTAACCCAAGAAATGCATGTTCAACCAGGAAGGTGAATTAGCCACCAAGAAGATTAAATGAAATAGTATTTCAAAGAAATATTTCTGAATTAAAATATAATTTTTTTACATTGTTCGTTGCGAATTCATCTTTCTTTAGCGATTTTTTTTTTTTTTTTTTTGAAGATTCATCATTTTGATTTAAAATTCATCTCTGGTTGAAAATGTAACTACTTTCTTGGAAATCAATTTATCTTTTTTTTTTTTTTGTGAAAATTCAACTATTTGGTTGAAAATTGATATTTTGCATTTAAAAATTAAACTATTTGTTTAAAAATGTATGCACTTTGTGGAAAATTCATCTTTTTTGTAGAAAATTAATGTTTATGGTTGAAAATTCATCTTTTTGGCATAAAATACGACTATTCCAGTTGAAGATTCATCATTTTTTAGTTGAAAATTCATCAGCTTGGATGAAAATTAATTTCTTTAACTGAAAATTTGTCTGCTCCATTTTTAGTTGAAAATTTATCTTTTCTAGTTCAAAATTCAACAATTTGGATGAAAATTTGCCTTTTTTAATTGAAAATTTAACTATTTCGTTGAAAATGCATGTATTTTGTTAAAAAATCGATTTTTTGGTAGAAAATTATCTTTTTCTTTGAAAGTTAATCTTCTTGTTTAAAAATTCATCTTTTCAGTTAAAGATTCAAGTATTCCAGTTAAATATTCATCATTTTAGTTCAAAATTCCAGTTAAATAGTTACAATTTAATTTGAAAATTCATGATTTTGTTTAAAAATGTAACTACTCTTTTGAGAGTTAGTTTTTGGTTGTTGAAAGTAATTTTTTAAACTGAAAATTGAACTTATTCCAATTGAAAATTTCATAGTTGTAGTTGAAAATTCATCTGTTTGGTTAAACATTAATTTTTTTAACTTTGAAATTTAATTATTTAAGTTTTGGTTGACAATTTGTTGTTTTTTTTTTTTTGTAAAAATTCATTTCTTCTGTTTGAAAATTCAACTATTTCAGTTGAAGATTCATTGTTTTAGTTGAAAACTCTTATGTTTGGTTTAAAATTAATTTTTTAACTAAAAATGTTACTATTCCATTTTCTGTTGAAAATTATTATTTTTTTAGTTCAAAATTAAACTATTTGGTTGAAAATTTGTCTTCTTTAATTAAAAGTTCAACTATTTCGCTACAAAATGCATGTATTTCATTGAAAAATTGTATTTTTTGGTAGAAAATTAATCTTCTTGTTTAAAAATTCATCTTTTTGGTTGAAAATTCAAGTGTTCCAGTTAAATATTCATCATTTTAGTTGAAAATTCATGTTTTTGGTTTAAAATTCAACTATTCCAGTTGAAGATTCATAATTTTATTTGAAAATTCATAACTTTGGTTGAAAATTTAACTATTTTGTTGAAAATCAGTTTTTTTAAATTAATTTTTTCAACTGAAAGTTGAACTATTCCATTTTTTATAACAAAATTGATATTTTTTAGTGGAAAATTTAAGTATTTTTTTCAAAATTCATTTATTTTGCAATGTTTTGCTCTTTTGTGTCAAAGGATGTTTAGAACGAACATTATGAATTAAAATAAATGTTTGCGTTTTGCGGAAAATATGAATATCTTACTTTTAGTTGACCGGGAAAATTGAAAAACTTGACCGGGAAAAACGGGGATATGACCGGGAATTAGAAATCGTCCGCCAAATCTCCACCCAGATTTTGATTTTTGATTACTTTATTTGTGGAAACTAAAGATTTGTTTTGTTTTATTGATGGACTGTGGTCACTAAATTGAAAGAAAGTAAACAATTTAAAAACCGATACAATCTGAGGCACATCAAATATGGGATTTTCCGACAAAATGCACAAGTCTGGAAAAGGCTAACATAATCTAAAACTGTTGAAAATGGGGAATCTTGATGATCATTTTTGTTTTAAAATGCTAATTGCTAGTGAAAAAAAAACGAACAAAGCCTAACATTTAAGAAAATGTAAGTCTTCTTTTTAAAACTTTTAAATTTTAGTTTAAAAGCACCAACATAAAAAATGTACAATATTTTAAAAAATTTATTAGATAATTCGAAGGTTTTAATTTAACCGCCTAAGATTATTTAAAGAGCACAAATATTTCTCAATTCGCATAAGATTTTCTATAATTTTTCTTAATAAAAGGTTTTATTCGTAAATTTAATTTTCAAATTTAAGATATAAAACAACTTAAAGTAATGAAAAACCATCAGGTATTCAACAATGATTGCGAGATTTTCGAAACATATGGTCACACCACTTTTTTTTATAAGATTTGAAGTTGTTAAATTTTAAATGCGAAATTATCAATTTTTCGACAAGAAGCAATAAATAAAATAAATAAATATACTTCACCATCAATTTCGATAATGCTGGCGTTCTTTTGTTGAATAACAACGTAGAATTCCCTCAAGTTGGAAACCTTTCCTACAATCCAGTAATCACTCATTGTTTTGATAACGATCTCGCCCGCCTCGTTTATTCTGAAAAGATCAATAAAAATGTCCTAAAATTCGTATTTCTACAATAATCTAGATTGATTGAAATTAATTTAAAAAATTTTAATCACCTGTTCGTATCATTGTTAATATCAGTTATGATTCTCAAGACTTCCGGCGTCGTGAGAGGATTTGAGCTGTGTCTGTTATCAAAATGAATCGTGCTTTTATAAGCTAAATTGAGCTTATTAAAATACAGGTACTTATGACTTGACTCCGTATTATTTGCCACGTGTTTCGTGCACTGATCAGCCACTGCACCCACTAAAGTTGTTAATTGTGGCCCGAGAAAAGTGTCTAAGCTTTTGTAAAACTCCGGAAGTGGGCTTGTTTTGCTATCTACAAATAAACAAACCGTAGCACTAAGTGCACGATAAACTATTAAATAGAGAGAGGTTGGTTTCGTCGAGTAGTTGATGAATACTCTTGGTAATTTCTTCATGTCGTTGGCACTCGATGGACCCGTAACAAATCTGAAAATTTAACAATTTGCTGGATGCGTAATAATAAATATTCCCCTTTGTTTCTTTATACTAATCGATTTACAACAGCACAACAGAATTCAAGATTTTACAAGGATTTAAAAGATTGCAAATGATTTCAAAAGATTTCAAATATTTCAGAAGATTTTAAAGACATCAAAATATTTCAGATTTCGCAAAGATTTCAGATTTCACAAAGATTTCAATGATTTCACAAAGATTACAAAGATACCAAACGATTTCAAAATATTTACATTATTTGACAACGATTTAAATTATTTGACAAAGATTTCAAAGAATTTCGAAAAAAATTTCAAAGATTTCACGAAGATTCCAAAGATTTTACAAAGATTCCAAAAGATTTCAGAAAATTTCGAAAAGATGTAAAACACTTCAAAAAAATCAGAAGATGTCGCAAGTATTTTGAAGATTTAAAAGATTTCACAAATGTTTCAACAGATTTACATGATTCCACAAAAGTTTAAAAGCTTTCAACAGTATTTTAAAGATTTCACAACATTTCAGAAGATTTCACAAAGATTCCAACAAATTTCAGAAGATTTATACAAATTTCAGAAGATTTTGCAAACATGTAAAATATTACACAAAGGATTCAAAAGATTTCAATGATTTCACAAAAGTTTCAAATATTTAAAAGATTTTAATGGTTTTACAAACATTCTAAAAAATTCATAAAATTTCGAAAAGATTTGAAACATTTCAAAAAATTTCAGAAGATGCTGCAAGTATTTTGAAGATTTAAAAGAGTTCACAAAGGTATCAACAGATTTAAATGATTTCACAACAGTTTAAAACATTTCGCAAAGTTTTCAAAGATTTTACAAAGATTCCAAAAGTATTCAGAAGATTTAGAAAAGTTTTCAAAGATTTCAATTTTTTTTTTGAAAATTTCGAAATTTTTAATGATTTAAAAGATTTCACAAAGCTTTCAATGATTTTACAAAGTTTTTAAAAGATTTCAATGATTTCACAAAAGTTACATAGATTTCACAAAGATTTGAAACATTTACCAAAGATTTCAAATATTTCACAAAGATTTTAAAGATTTCAAAGATTTCTCAAAGTTTTCAAAGATTTTACAAAGATTCGAAAAGATTTCAGAAGATTTCCAAAATATTTCGAACATTTCACAAAATTTCAGAATATTGCGCAAAGATTTTAAAGAGATCACAAAAATCCCAAAAAATTTAAGAAGATTTCGAAAATATTTCTAAGATTTAAAAAAATTTCAGAAGATTTCGCAAAAATTTTAAAGATTTAAAATATTTCACAAAGTTTTCAATTATTTTACACAGATTTCAAACTGTTTAAATGATTTCACAAAAGTTTCAAAGATTTAAAAGATTTCAAAGATTTCAGAAGATTTCGAAAATATTTTAAAGATTTACAAAGGATTTTAAAGATTTCAACAAATTTCAATGATTTCATAAAAGTTTCAAAGATTTCACAATGAGTTTAAAGATTTGGCTAAGATATCAAATATAAAAAAGATTTTACAAAGATTCCAAAAGATTTCAGAAGATTTCGAAAAATTCAGAATATTTCGCAAAGATTTTAAAGATTTAAAAGATTTCACAAAGCTTTCAATGATTTCACAATGGGTTTAAAAGATTTAAGTGATTCCACAAAAGTTTCAAAGATTTCACAAAGCTTTCAAAGATTTTACAAAGATTTCAGAAGATTTCGAAAAAATTTCAGTGAATCCAAAAAAGTTTCAAAGGTTTCGCAATTTCAAATTTTTACGAAAAAAATTCAAATATTTCAGAAATATTTTAAAGATTTAAAAGATTTGACAAACCTTTTAAAGATTTTACAAAGATTCCAAAAGATTTCGAAAATATTTCAAACATTTCACAAAATTTCAGAATATTTCGCAAAGATTTTAAAGAGTTACAAGATTTCACAAACTTTTCAATGATTTCACCGGGGTTTTTAAAGATTTCAGTGATTCCACAAAAGTTTTAAAGATTTCATAAAGCTTTCAAAGATTTTACAAAGATTTCGAAAAGAAAGCAAAGATTTTAAAAAATTTCGGGAGATTTCACAAAGATGTTAAAGATTTACAAGTTTTCACAAAGCTTTCAAAGTTTTCATAAAGACTTCAAAAGACTTAAATGATTTCACAAAAGTTTCAAAGATTTTACAAAGATTTCACAAGGTTTTCAAAGATTTTACAAAAATTCCAAAAGATTTCAAAAAATTTCAGAAGATTTTAAAGAATCCAAAGATTTCATAAAGCTTTTAATGATTTAACAAAGGTTTCAATGATTTCACAAAAGTTTCAAAGATTTCGAAAAGGTTTAAAAGATTTCAAGAAAGGTTTTAAAAGATTTCAATGATTTCACAAAGATTTAAATGATTTCACAAAAGTTTCAAAGATTTCACAAAGTTTTCAAATATTTTACAAAAATTTCAAAAGATTTCAGAAGATTTCGAAAATATTTGGAGGATTTAAGAAGATTTCGAAAATATTTCATAAAATTTCAGAAGATTTCGCAAAGATTTTAAAGATTTCACAAAGGTGATTTCTGAATGATTTCAAAAATGTTTCAAAGGTTTTACAAGGTTTAAAAATTTTCGTAAATGTTTCAAATACTTCACAAAGATTTTAAAGATTTCACAAAGCTTTCAAAGATTTAAGATTTCAGTTCAAAACATTAAAATGATTTTACAAAAGTTTCAAAAATTTCAAATATTTTAAAAATATTTAATAGATTTCAAAAAGATAAAAAAAATTTACGAAGGTTTATACACCAGATTTCAAAAAAGGTCAAACCCTCGGTACTGATACATTTTGCATTAATTATTATTAAATTAGACTTACTTTCCATAATGAGAGGCTGTAAAAGGAGATGACGAATTTCTTGGTATTGAGCCTCCTTTCAATTCTTTTTCAAGGTGAGCAGGGAGGAGTGTGCATACTAAATAATTATAAACAACCTGCATATCGTCAGGCTCCAAACCACTCCTAATACAAAATTTTATTATTTAATTTACAGATCAGATTTTTTATTATTACTGTTTTCTTTTTTAATATCTCACAGGACTCGGACTCACGCCACTATTTACACTTTTTTGAGCGATTCCGCTATTTTGCTAATTAAAAACATTTTAATGTAACCAATCTTTATTTCCTAAGCTTTTGATTGTACGACATGTTCAACTTTTTTGACTTTTTGAAGAAAAATCTTCCAAAATTGTACCGATTCAATTTGTAACTTTTATTGGTTGAACATTTAAAAATCGAAAACGTCGAAAGTCAAATAATTCCAAATTCAATTATTAAAAAGTGAACAAATTCATACCTATTTCAATTGTACTGTTTCAAAATATAAATTCCAAAAACGCCTTAATTGTCGGCATATTTTTGATTGAATATCGTTCCAAAAAATAATTATATCATACTGAAAGAGTTTTAAAATCAACAATTTTATTTAATCACATTTGGAAATTGGAAGCTTTCAAAATTAAAAAATCTTAGAATTGAACAATTAAAAAAAAGTAAGTTCAAAATTTAACAATGCATTCATAAGGATTAAAATAGAATAGATTCGATTTTAGAAAAGAATGAAGTTGAAATAGAACGGAAAAGAAAATTGAAATTTTTCGATGTAAAATTTGAATTATTGTTTAATAATTTAATGTACGTTGAAATTCCTCGGATTCATGGGATGAATTTTCAACTAAAATGAACAATTTTCAACTTTAATAGTTGAATTTTAAACCAAAAAGATAAATTTTTAACTAAAATGATTATTCTTGACTAGAATAATTGAATTTTCAAACAAAAAGATTAATTTTCAACTAAGAAGATTAATTTCTAACAAAAGGACGAATTTTCAACTAAAAAAGATAATTTTTCAACGAAAAAATAAATAGATAAATCATTACTTAAAAAAATTAATCTTCAGCCAAAAAGATAAATTTTTAATTAAAATGATGAATCTTTACGGGAATAATTGAATTTTCAACTAAAAAGATTAATTATCAACTAAGAACATTAATTTCTACCAAAAGGGCGAATTTTCAACTAGAAAAGGTAAATTTTCAACCAGAAAGTGAATTGTTAAATCATTAGTTGAAAAAATTAATGTTCAGCCAAAGAGATGAATTTTTAACTAAACTGCTGAATCTTCAACTGGAATAGTTAAATTTTTAACCAAAAAGATAAATTTTCATCTAAAACGGTGAATCTACTAGAACAATTGAATTTTCAACTGAATAGATCAATTTTCAACTAAGAAGGTTAATTTCTACCAATAGGACGAATTCTCATCTAAAAAAGGTAATTTTTCAACCAAAAAATGAATAGTTGAATCATTACTTTAAAAAAAAATAATGTTCAGCCAAAGAGATAATTTTTTAACTAAAATAATGAATCTTCACCTGGAATAGTTGAATTTTAAACAAAACAGATGAATTTTCAACTAAACTGATGAATTTTCAACTAAACTGATGAATCTTTAACTGGAATAATTACATTTGCAGGTTAAAAAATTAATTTTCAAAATAGTTACATTTTTAATGAAAGTGATAAATTTTCAACTAAAATGAAGAATTTTCAACTTGAATAGTTGAATTTTAAACCAAAAAGATAAATTTTCAACTAGAATGATAAATCTTTACTAAAAAAGATAATTTTCAACCAAAAAATGAATAGTTAAATCATTCATTACAAAAAATTAATTTTCAGTCAAAGAGATGAATTTTCAACTAAAATGATGAATCTTCAACTGGAATAGTTGAATTTTTAACCAAAAAGATAAATTTTTAATTATAATGATTAATCTTTTCTGGAATAATTGAATTTTCAGCCAACAAGATTAATTTCTGACAAGAAGACGAATTTTTAACTAAAAAAGATAATTTTTCAACCAAAAAATAAATATTTGAATCGTTAGTTAAGAAAATCAATGTTCAGCCAAAGAGATGAATTTTCAACTAAAATGAAGAATCTTCAACTGGAATAGTTGAATTTTATACCAAAAAGAACAACTTTTTAACAAAATATACGAATTTTCACCCAGATACTTGAATTTTCAACTAAACTCAGTCAATTTTCGACCAAAAATACAATAGTTAAATTTTCGGTTAAAAAATTAATTTCAAACCAAAAATAAAACAACTATTTTTCAACAAAATTGTAAAATACAGTAATATAAAGCTAGTTTTACAAATGAAGAATCATCGTTACTCAATGTTATAATACAATTTTTTTAATTAAGCACGCTCTCGAAAAATTTCCTTGACATTTCCAGGTTTTTCCAGATATATAAAAATTCCCAGACAATTCCAGGTTTTCCAGGTAGGGTGGACACCCTGGCAACTTTTTTTTTATTAATCTAGTAGAACCGAGGCCTGCATCAGGCCTATATACATCATATAAGTTTATTAAACAAACAAAAATTATGCCACTACATTGCTACTATTTTTTTAAGTTATGCCACTATTGACAATATTTTTTATCTCTGAAGTGAGTCCGAGCCCTGAATCTGTAGAAAAAGGCTAATCTTAAAAAAAAAGACTACTCACCAGATAAGTTGATTATTGTACAAAAAGGCGGTGTATTTCACTAAAGGAAAAGTGGCTTCTAGCAAGTTCATAAAGCACTGAACTCTCAGGAATGTTGTTTTGTCCAAAGGGAGGAATTGCAGTCCTTGTAAAATGTCGAGGATATCGCCGTGGCTTAGTTTTAGTGAAAGTAAATACTGAAAAGAGAAAACTTCCTCAAATTCCATTTTTTTTCTTCAGATTTGGTAATTTACCAAGCCTAGTCACTACTCACTGAAATAACTTATTTAAAATGGGGCTGTTGCATATTTTCAAATATATTTTTTCCTAGTGAAATTAAAAGAGCACTAAAAAATGAATATAATTACTTGAGGAAAGTTTGAAAAAAAAAATAAGTTTAAATATTTTTTTAATGCTTAAAAAGTACACTTTTTAAATTTTTTTCAGGAAGATGAGACATTCTGATTGGACCAGCGTTGGAAGTAAACGCCAATCTGATTAGCGCAGTTGATGGGGGAATTAATATGGCCGCTAGTGATTTGAGTAAACATAACCTATTTTCAGATTTGGTATTTAAAACGTGTTTTAAAAGCATGAATGAAGGACTCAGAAAGGTGTTGAAAATGCTTAAAATATTACTAAAACCGAGATTTGAAAAGTGTGGTATTGTGCATGTGCCAAAAGTCGACATGTGGATGTCACAAATTTTTGGCCAGCTGTAGCCTGGATACTTCGTTAGTCAATGGAGCCACTGCAGACCATTATTCTTATTGGTTCAGCGTTTTCTCAAGGCCATAGAGTTGTTTGAATATGTTTTTCAATCCTTTTTTCTAAATATTTTTTTTTCTCAGAAGTAAATTATTCAACATTTTTTTTAAATGTACTGAAAATTTTAGAATTTTATGCAGTATTAGAAAAATATATTATCTTAAATTTATGCAACAACCCCATTGTAGTACAGAAAAATTATTTTATAAACGAACCCTTGAGTAGAAATGATCGAGCTTGTGTTTCAAAAGGATCACAGAGCCACAATCGGGATCACTAAGAATTGTTTCGAAGGAACCCATAAAGAGACGGAAAATTGTGTAGGTTTGTTTGAGAATCGCTTGGCAAACGCTACTTGACACCTCATCGTATTGGTATTCTGGATACTCGTTTCCGTCTTTTTCTTTCATTATGAAAGGCACGCCGACTATCTAATTTATGAACGATTATAATTCGATTGTTTCTTCACTATTATTTTATATGCATTTATATTATTTAAAAAAATACAAATCATTTACACACCATCACCATCCAAAATTCTGGCTCGGCTTGATAGTAAACCTGCCGGGTTTTTTGTGTGTGACAATAATCACATCCTTGCCCGGGATTGAAGGATCTGTGATTAAAATTAATAAATAGTATATGCTTGCAAGTTTTTTTAACTATAGCTTTTTATTACTAAATTATTTTAATCAATTATTTGTAAAGTTATAAATATTTTTGTAGTTTTATTTAAAGAAATATTGTTTACTTAAGTCATATTTTAAATTATTAACATTCAAAATTTATGGTAAATTTAGAGCGGAGTGGCCACCGAAATCCAAGAAATAGATTCCCGATCATTTGCGGTTTTTACCGGTTTGGAATTTAAAAATTCAAGCTCTCAAAATTAAAAAAGGTTGCATTTGAAGTATGTATTCAGAACTAAACTCAAAATTAAAGGATTCGACGTGGAATTTAAAGTGCAAGCCTTCAGAATAAATAAATCAAAATGTAGAAACTTAAAACTTCAAATCAAGCCTTTAATTCAAACTCTTCAGAATGAGAGATCCAAATCTGCATAATTTTAAATTGAAAACATTCATTTAACAGTTTCAACTGTGAAGAACTGAAAATGGAATGATTTCAAACTTTGTTCAAAAGTTTTGAAATTGATATTAAGTTTATTTAAGTTTTTAATTAATGTAAAACTAATGTATGTTGGATTTTTGAATTTTATACCGTTTAAAATTATTAATTTTCAAATTGTGCTTTATAACTTTAAAAATTACTGAAGTTAATGGCCAAATTGAAACTTATGAAATTTAGAACCAAAATCTTAACCATTTACAATTTAACAACTTTTTGACTATTGAGGCTTTAATTTCAAATATTCAAATTTTAAACCGTATTTTTTTTTAAGTTTCCGCTTGTATTTTTTTATTGTATTTAGCACTAAATTTAAAATAATTATTGAATTTTGACGCCTGTGACAGTAATGTAAACATACTCTTCACTTTCTAATGATTCAGTTTTGAAAATAATGAAAATCAAATTGTTCAGTTTTAAACGTTTAAATTTAATTTTATGATATTGTTTAACTAATATTTGAATTTGAAATTATTTTTAATTGTATAATTATTAAAACTTTAATAAGAAATTATACAGTTTTGAAAATTTCAATCTTATAACTTTTTCACATTAAGGCTTTCAATTAAAATGTTGAAAGACTTAAATTTCATATTTTGTTACATTTAAATTATTCATTTTACAGTTGATACACTGTCAAATGGTAGATATTTAACTTTGAAATTATCTAATTAGGAGAGTTTTTATTTTAAATCAATCAATTGCAACCATAATTTTATGTGATATCAAAAGAGCCAAAAAATAAGACTGTCTATTTTGTGATTAATTCTCAACCAATCTATTGGTTAAATTTTAATTAAATAATTAAGTACAATATACTATATAAAAAAATAAAATTTATAAATATTAATTTTCAATAATTTTCCAAATAGGAAAGGAAACAATCCAAAAAATTGTTATACATTTCTAAAAATTGCTAAGATTTAAAACATTCTTTTTACAAAAATTTAAATAAAAAGATTTTATTCACAAAATTGAGGTAAAAATTATTTGGTCTTAATTAAAAAAAACTCTTAAAATATTCATAAGCACATCCTGCGGATTGGAATGAATCATGAGTTTAATGTCTCTATTTAAAAATTTTTTTATTCAAGATAGAAATGAAATCTACTTTCTCATGAATAATTTTATGAAAAATGAACATGAAAAAGATTCACAATCAAAAATTAGATTTCAAAAAAGCTACCTTACTTTTCGGCTCAGTGGAGACAAATAAATAATATTTAATAATAATATTTCAACATTTCAATCAATTTCTTTGAAAATCATAATTTGCAAAATCCGATCTATTTAAATAATTATTAAGAATTTAAAAAAATGGTGAAGATCAACTTCCTGTGTATAAATGTATATATTATAATCCAATATTTTTTTCACACAGTCATTACGACAATTGCCAAAACGTCGTTTGCCAATTTCAAAATTTGAACGCCATTAAATTGAAAATCTTTTTGATTCAAATTTTGAAACATTTAAATTAGAAATTTCTTGAATTATTGAGTTTTAGCATATAATTTCTGTGAAATCACAACTTTATTCAAATTTAAATTTGAAACTGTAACTGGGTATCTGTTTTTTTTTTAGAAATTTCTTCGCAAAAAATAAAAAAAGGTGAAATTGTTGTCCTAATTATAGGTGTAGATGCTTGTAATATCAATTTTTTTAATTATTGAAGAAAAATATATCTAAAAAACGTGGTGTATCGAAATATCTCAAATCTCGCAATCATTGTTGGTGAAAACCTGATTGGCTTTTTATTACTTGAAATTGTTTTCACCTTAAAATTGAAATTTTGAAAATTAAATCTACAAATAATCCCTTTTAATAAGAAAAACTATAGGAAACCTAATTGTCAACAACTTTAGATTACCTTAGAACTTTACACCGAAATTGGGTATTTTTACTCATAAATTATTAGATTTTAAAGATAATATATTTGTAAATAATTTACGTTTTTCAAGGTTATTAGCCTTTTTTATTGGACTTTGATATTTTTAAACAGAAACCATTGGATTTTGAAGGTTCATAATTTTTTAAAAATTTTAGCTTAGGTTGGCGTTTTACATCAAACATTTTTTTATTCCCGAACAAAAATAATTCTAATTTGAATCAGATTTAGAATCTTTAAACAATTTTTGATTATGTTACTGTTTTTCGTCGGAAATTGGTATTTTCGATTTAAAAAAATATATTTCAATGAAAGTTCAAACTTTTTCAACAATTTTAGGTTTTATTGTCGTTTTACACCAGAAATTGGTATTTTTAGTAAATAACTATTAGATTTCAAGAAAGGATTGAAGTTTTTTGTATAATTGCAAATTAAGCTAGCGTTTTTCAAAAAATATTTCAAAGAAGATTTACATATTTGGAACAATTTAAGCTTAAGTTCACGTTTTTCACATAAAATCGGTTATTTTAAACGAAAATAATGAAATTTTAAAGATTCACAATTTGGAACAAGTGACTGTTACATCAGTAATTATTATTATTAGAAAAAAACAGATTTCAATGAATATTTACAATTTTTTTAAACTTTAGGTTATATTGGTGCGTTTCTCCTGAAATGGGTATTTTCATACAAAAATCATTAGATCTATATCCAATGATTTCTATTTAAAATAATAAAGTTTACAAGCTTCAACAATTTTACTTTTAATAATTTTAATTTTAATAATTTGTATTTTGTAAGCGTTATTCGTCGGAAATTGACAGTTTTATTTAAAAAATCATTAGATTTCGAAGAAAATTAATATATTTTAATAATTTTAAGACACGCTGGCGTTTGACATCGAAAATTGGTATTAAAAATATCATTATAATTTGATACAAGATTTAGAATATTTTAACAATTTTGGATTATGTTAGCATTTTTTCGTCGGAAAAAATACAATAAAATTTAAAATTGAATTTTCAGCAGTTAAAAATTTAAAAAAAAATGTAAACAGAAGAAAATTTGTAAGTAAATTTTTGACGGTAGTAAATTTAACTTTTAATTCTCTTCAATTTTTAACAATTTAAAATTTAACTTTTGCAAATTCAACTCTCAAAAATTAAACTGTTGGAAAATAAAAATTCCATTTTGAACTATTAAACACTAAAGAAAAAAGCGAATTTTGTATCAGAAACAAGTGGCAAAAATTTAATTTTACTTGTTAATTCAATAAACATTTCAGTCTATAGAAAAATTGGAAAAAATCGATTTTTTTAGAAAATGAGTAGCCATTGGAAAATAATGTTTTGGTAAATTAGTAATCATCCAATAGACTCTCAGTAGGGTTATACAAAAAACATTATGCTCAAAAGAATAATTACAATCTTAAACAATTTTTTGTCACGTTATCTTAGTATTTTTAATCTAAATCGGTTATTTTACACAAAAATCATTTGACTTCGACTTGAAAAATTAAACATTCAGTATTTAACAACATTTATAATAATATATAATAATTCTGAAGTTAAAATAGGAGCCGTCCACGTACCACGTGGACAATTCTTTACCACTTTTTGACCCCCTCACCCCTTGTGGACAAACAGATTTCATATTTTATGAAAATATTGATATTCTTGGTATTAAAAAACTACGAAGTTTTCTTTTTCTTACAGATTCCTGTAAAAAAACGTTTTTGTATATTTTATTCAGATTCATCAATATTAGGTGAATCGAGGTGAAACTCGACACATCTCTTTACAGTTTGCTATAGAATACAAATGAATAATTAGTTTTTAAATATCAACCCCATATGTTTATTTTATAGGGCCCCAAAAAAACCACATAAGTGAAAAATTCAGTTTTGCGATTTTCTGGCGCTTATTTGTTTTTTTGAGGTTTTTTAAATACAAATTGTTTCTAATGCATAAAATACTACTTCCTAATGATGATTAGGTGTTTACATAAATTTTTTAAACAATTTATTATTGTTTTGAGCTATTTTCTCTTAGAATACAGTTAGAAAGTCGCCGTTTTTTTTAATTTTTCAACTGATTTTAAACTGCCCAGTAAGAGCGAGAAAATAATCACTTAAATTTAACAGAAATAACTGTATAAGCAATTTATTATTTATAATAATATTTTCTTAGAATAATGCTAGAAACTTGCAATTTTTTCTCAAATTTTCCACTTTTTGTCCACTTTTTAATTAGAGTGAGGTAATAATTAATTCAAGTTAACGAATATAATTATTTAAACCATTCACTTTTTATATAATATTCTCTTTGAATAATGTTAGAAAGTTACATTTTTTTCTGAAATATTCAACTACTTATCCACTTTTCACTGAGAGCGAGATAAAAATAAATAAAATTTAACAAAAATAATTGTTTCACCAAATTATTATTGTTTATCAATATCTTCTTCTATAGTAATGCTAGATAGTTGCGGTTTTTTCGGAAATTTCCCACTTTTTGTCAACTTTTCACTTATTGAGGTAATAATTAATACAAGTTAACAAACATAATTGTTTAAACAATTTATTATTGTTTATTACTATTTAATCTCATAGTAATGCTAGATAGTTGCAGCTTTTTTTTAAATTTTAACTTTGCTTTGGTTTTTTAGTTATCAACAAATAATAACTGAACAATAGAAATAATAATTTTTTAAACAATCTTTCTTTTTTGTGAATATATTTTCCTGAAATAAAACAGGTATTTTAAATATTCTTCGAATTTTCTATGTGGATCATATTATAAATGTAAATTTTCCTTGAAGTAGTTACTGAGAGCCTTTTTGTTTAAATTAATATTTATTATTTCTTTCTTATTACTTGTTTTCTGATAGTTATAAACAATAATAATTTGTTGAAAGAATTATGTTTGTTAAATTGCATTAATTATTACCTCGCTCTAAGTGAAAAGTTGACAAAAAGTGGAAAATATTCAGGAAAAAACCGCCACTATCTAGCATTACGATACGAGAAAATAGGTATAAACAATTATTTTTGTTACATTTCAGTAATTATTACCACACTATATGTGAAAAGTAGACAAAAAGTTGAAAATTTCAGAAAAAAACCGTAACCTTTTAACATTATTCAAAGAAAATATTATTTTCAATTATGAAATATAAAACAGACTTATGGGGGTGACATTTAGAAACTAATCTCGATTCACCGCCCCCAAAACTGTACACGTGGTATATGTATGGCCCCATATCAATTTTCATCAATTATGAAAAATATTGTCCTTGCTTTTCTTTTCTTTTAGATAATAGATCCTATGAGATACAAAATTTGTATATTACACAATATAAAATTATCCTTTTTTCGCATTTTCATTTAAAAAAATTATTTTTACATGTTCAACAAAAGATTCCCCATGAAACACTGTTTAATTTCTAACATTATATTAAAAGTACTCACTCTGTAAATTTAATTATTGCTTCGCTAAGTCCTATGTTTTTAATCTGAGTGTCGATATCCGTTTTTGGCGGATGATAATATAAAATCTTATTTTTTTCCTGCAAAAAAATCTTTAATTAATAAAGCATAAAGGTGTAAAAATAAAAATAACAAAACACCCCCAAGTTTAGGTTGAATATGCCCGTTTTTGTGGCCAGCTTTTTGTTCGTCACCAAAACATCAAAAACTCCGAAACAAAAGCATCAATTGTCCGAATTTTTGATAAAAGTCAATTTCCATTTTAATCTATGCAAAGAAAATGTTTACAAAATTATTTTTAAGCTTACCTCTCCTTCCTTTTCCGCGTAGGTGCTATTAAAGACATAAAAATGCTGTAAAGTCACTTCAGACTCTGACATTTTTTAGGTTAGTCTTTGTAAAGAATAAAGAACAAAGTTGACATCTGTGTGGCGAGTGATTAACCGTTTATTCCAGATATTTCATGCGACAAGGACCGTTTTTTTTTATCAATTTTGACAGATTACTCCCACGAGTTTGTGGAGGTCAGGAAATTCACCAGTTCGAAACACTTCGAAACACAAATGTCAGAAATGAGAAATTTCTGTAAAAAAAGTAAATAGACCATTTTACCTGATTTTACCTAAGTATCCGAAGTTTATTTGCGCATGTGCGGCTGCCATATGTATCCCGCGAAGTATGAAAGTTGCGCTCATATTTTGTAAAATTGTATACAATTGTACCTTTTGTCGGAGTAAAATTAAATGAAGATGATGTTCCGGGTGCGAGATTGGCTAAGTGTGAAATAGAAAAACATAGTTTTTCTCAATTGAGATGGTGGTTAAGTTTTTGGAAGCAACCTAATAGTGGCAACAAAGCTGAACTTGTAAACAGGTTTGTAGTAGGTTGAGCAAAGATACTGGGTTAAGTTTCTCAAATTATTGAATTTTAATCACACTATTGTTATTGCAATAAATATTGAACGTAAAAGACAGGATTTGAGTATTGTAATTGTTTTAAAATAAAATTGATGGTGTTTTGGGAAGAAAATGGTAAAAAATAGTTATTGTATAGTGTGTTGTTTGAAGGCCGAAATTTTCGGAAATTGCCAAATCTGTTACAAAAGAATATATAATTTGAAGGCATATTTTTACATTTTTGAATTTCAGTCAAAAATATGAATTAAATTAATTAGAAAATTAACAATATGCAAAAATATTGAAAATAAATAAAGTTCATAATTGAAAACATAATAAAAACAAAAATTCACACTCCGTGCGTACATGCAACATTATTATTGCTACTGTAATTTATTATTTTAAGTTGTATTAATATAATTTAATATATATTTAACAATATAATTGAAGAGTAAAGGAATACATAGACAAAAGAAGGGACATCGATCCACAAATTGATGAAGGATCACGCTTAATAAGTTTAAAGGAGGCGAAATTGAGAGGTTTTACAATTCAAGCAATTATTATTACATTTTTCAAAATTTTTCTTCATTAAAATTAATTTTCACTTCGAAATTTTTTTTCGATAACTTGTCACAATTGTTTAAAAATTAATGAAACTTGTTTTCACCGTTTTCAACGAACAAAAATGATCGCAATAACTGGGTATAACAGAAAGTACATTGCACATGCGCAGTAAACTTTCCGATAGGTAAAATGGTCTATTACTAGAGCTGTTGTAAAGTTTCATGAAACTTGGATCAAATGAAAAGTTTCATGAAACTTTGGAAACGTTTCAAAGTTTAAAATTAGGTATTTGTATTTCAAATTGTGATGTCAGCTGGCAAGATGTCTGTACGCTGAGGGCTATGTAGCTATGTAGCTCTCGTGCTATGAATAAAAAATAATATTATAAATCAAAAATGTAAGTAGATAATCTATAGAGAGTGGATTAGCGCCACTTTGAAGTTAGCTGTCGAGCGCCGATCGGAAATTTCGAATTGAAAGCGTTTGAAATTTAAAAAAATGAGGTATTTTCACTTTAACCACCAGCTAGCTTCACTTCGTTGAGTGCTGAGGGGAAAACAATGGACCAAATGCATGGAATTCGGTCCATTGTTGCACTATTTTCTTAATATCTTAGTAAAAACTGATTTTTCCTGTATATAAGTATCTTTGAAATATAGTTTTTATTTTTTAAGAACTATTCAATGAAATAATAAAATGATAATAATTATTATTCATTGCGAAATGGTAATTATGATTATATTTATATATATTTATTATATTATATTATTATGGCCAACGGCCATACCACGCTGAAAAGCCAGTTCTCGTCAGATCACTGAAGTTAAGCAGCGTTGGGCGCGATTAGTACTTGGATGGGTAACCATTCGAGAATACTGCGTGCTGTTGACATATTATGGGTGTGGTGAGCCCACACTTGTAGTTATTTACTACAAGAAACTATCCACCTAGAAACACTACCCAAATCGGGTAGTGTCACGCCTACCCTGAAAGGGAAATGGCTCAATGGTATACGAAGATATTACAAAAATAAAGTTTTGTCCTATGCATTTGGTCCATTGTTTTACGAGTGGATGCTGAGCACTTGGCTCTCGTATATTGCCCTCCCCACCCCCATCGACGCACAGCTCTTCCATGGTCTATTCCAATCGTTCCAATCCCAGGATACTTAGGTCGTTCAAAATACATTCATGGCAATATAAAAAAACCCGATAAACATAAAAAATGTTTAAGAAATCAATTATACAATCAAAAATATTTCCTGTTCTGAAAATTCATTAATTAATAGTAATTTAATCGTGACACTTAGAAGTATAATCAAAGATCTTTGGTATAATTAAATATTTTTGCTCAAGGTTGCACTACACGCACGCGCGGCTCACGTCCCTGGACGTTTACAACATGGAGAATTGACATAAGGAGACCAATGTTCTGTACATTGACTTCACCAAAAACGAGCCTTTTTCTGGCGGATGTACATAATGCATTGAAATTTTAAATCTTCTCGAGCACGGCGCTAGTGTGGCACACGTAAGAATGGCTGCCGTCATGGTTTGTGTCAATATAACCTGTGATATAACCCTAAACAAAAATACAAAATTCCTAAATCGCTAATACAATTTGTGGAGGCCTTTAAGGAATATTGGAATGTAAAAACTGTTATATTAAAGTGGAAGTCCGATATCAGTTCTGTGATGTGTATGCGTACAAGATTGAAAACTGGTAAATTATGTGCAATAATTATGTGCAATAAATCTGAAGTACCTCTACCACGTCCATTGCTGGATCACTTCAATTACATAGAATCACAGATATTTCGAGATCAGTAAAATAAATTTTCTGCGTTTAAATAATAATTTATACATTCCTATGAAAACCACATTGGTAAATAATGTACGAAGTGGCTATTCCTACGGTAATTACCGTGAGTGAAGCTTCCGA
>CAKNYM010049504.1:56938-103943 GCA_932195095.1 Andricus curvator
AACGCCTATTGACTGCTACTGAACGACGATGCGTTTGAAGTCGCCTTCAGCGCACGTCATCGATAAGTATTATATTTTTTTAAAGTTTTTAATGTTGCAAGAAAAACTATTGCGATTACTCTGTGACCTTTTAACTCAAAATTTCACGTAGAATCCGAATTTCAACAAGTGAAATGTTAATCTTTCTTTTTTAATGAGTTTTTCTTGCATGATACGGAGAGGATACGATGTGGATACTATAAGGATACGCTGCAGCGTATCTGCTCCGTTCGTTCGGTCCGCCAGGGTTTTTTCGAACATTTATCTTTTTGTTTTGAAATATCATCTCTTACTGTAGAAATTTCACCTTTTGTAGTAAAAATTGTGACCTTCTGGTTAAAATCTAATCTTTTTTGGTAGTAAATTATTTTTTGTCCGCCCCCCCCCCCCCTTGAAAACGCGCCATTGCATGCACGTGAGGCAGGCGTAATGTGGCCGCTTCCAGCCCAGTGACGTTCGCACATGCGCACTCCGTCGCCGGGCCAACATGAAAATTTACGCCCGCTACATGAAACTTTACGCCCGCTACATAACACTTTACGCCCGTTAAATAACACTTTACATCCGCTACATAAAACTTTACGCCCGCTACACATAATTATCTTTATCTTTGAAAAAATGGTATCGCTGGACCCCACAGTCTTCCTTCTGCAAAGTACGCTATTTCTTTCTTTCACTTATAATCTAAAATTGTCAAGTACACCAAACATCCTCTATCTGCTTAACATGCTTGTTTTCAAGAAGGGCAGGACAAAAAGTATGGTGTGTATCAAGGGCGTACGGCTATTTTGCCTCGTGCGACTGCCGACCTCGCTTCGCTCGGGCGGCAAGTTCACACTCGTCAAAATAGCCTTCTTTACGCCCTTGATACACAATATACTATTCTAGTTGAAAATTTAACTGTTCTGTAGAAAATTCATATTTTCAGTTCTAAAATTTAACAATTTAATAGAAAATTTCAATTATTTTGTTGAAAATTCGTTTTTCTTGGATAAATCCAGCTGTGTTTAATTTCTAATTACAATCTTTTGTTGTTGTTGAAATATCATCTAATACATTTATTGTGAAAATTCATCTTTTTAGTTTGAAAAATAAGGTCCTTGATTGAAATTTGAACTATCTTTCTTAAAAGCTCAGCTTTTTGGTTGATTCATAATTTTAGTTCAAAATTCGTTTGCTTTTTTTGTAAAAATTAATTTTTTTAACCTGAAAATGTAAATATTTCGTGAAAAATTCAAATGATTTGTTGAAAATTCCACTGTTTTGTGGAAAATTCGTACTTTAGGTTCTAAACTTCAACCATTGAGTAGAAAATTTATATTTGGTTAAAGTTTTTTATATTTTGTGAAAATTCGTCTTTTTTGGGTACAAAATCAATTTTTTCGTTCCAAATGCAACTGTTTATTTTACAATATCAAAAACTAACTATTTGCAAATCCATAATGACAAATTTTCGAATAAATTCTTTGGATTTTTTAAATATAACTTAAAACCATATATAATATCATTTTACTTCTTAGAAATTAAAAATAAGTACAATTTAAGATTTTCAATTTCAATCCATATATTTCAAATTTGCACCGAATATTTTTACAATATTATAACATCTTTCTAAAAACAAGAATGTCAAGACAATTGGTAAAAATGAGTCTTGATTTAAAAAATATATTTATTAAAGGCAACGCATATTAGCTTCTAATTTATTATTTGAAAAATCGTAACAAATTTATTTTGTACACAAATGAATAAGTGCCTCGAAGCTATCGATTGCCTATCAGAAGAAAAAAGTTATCATATTTAATCTTCATGGGTTTTATTATTCAATAATTATATTATTTGGAAGGTTCGAAGTTTTTACTTAAAAAATAGTTATTTATTTTCTAATTCATTAATCAAATTAAAAAAAAATATTATTTTTCAATTTAGCAGTTCAAATGCTAAAATGAAAAGGAATTCAAAATTAAAATGGTAAACATTATTTTCTTTAATACGCAATATTGGAGGACTTTTGTATTATTCTCATTTTTTTTAATACAAAGAATTTAAAAAGATTTAGTTTCAAAAATTTTTAGAACTCTTAATATTCGAAAATTTTCCATGATGCATTTTCAAATATCGTGTTCTTAATATTGTAAACGTCCAGGGACGTGAACCGCGCGTGATAATAGTTAATTATACTTCTAAGTGTCACGATTAAATTACTATTAATTTAGGAATTTTCAGAAGAGGAAATATTCTTGATTGTATAATTGATTTCCTAAACATTTGTTATGTTTTTCGGGCTTTTTTTAACAATCTTTTTGAAAATTCCTCTTTATGTTGCTTGAAAATTTATCTTTTTCAGTTGAAAGTTCATCTATTTTGGTTAAAAATTCATTTCCTTGGTTGAAAATTCATATAAATTAACTATTTTGATGAAATTTTCTTTTCGTAAAAATTAATTTTTTAAACTCAATACTTAAGTATATACTAAAAACTATTTGGTTAAAATTTGAAATACATTGTTAAAAATTGATTTTTTTAGTGGAAGACTATCACTTTAGTTGAAAATTTATCTTTTTGTTTGAAAATGTCACTACTTCGCTTAAAACTTCTTTTTTTTTAATAAAAAGTACTTTTTTGATTGAAAATTTAATTATTCCAGTAGAAGATTCATCATATATGTTGAAAATTCATCTCTTTAGTTGAAAATGTAACTATTTTGTTGAAAATCCGTTTTTTTTAATTACTATTTTTGAATGAAAATTGATCTATTCCAGTTAAATTCGTCTTTTTGGTTTGAAAAATCATTAGTTTTGGTATCAACAGGTATCAATTTCATATTTTCTGGTTAAAAATGCAAGTGGTTGGTTTTCTCTAAATTTTAATCAGTTAAAATGTTTACAAATATCAATTAGTGATCGAATTCTAGCTATGAATCAGCTATTTTTTTACTTGAAAATTTAACTATTTTGTTGAAAATTCGTCTCTTTGATAAGAATGCAACTGCCTGTTATTATTTTACTAAAAATTTGTCTGTTTTTTTTTTAAATTAAGTATTTTCACTTGAATTGTTAGGAATTGAGAGCGCTTCAAATTGAATTTAACATATCGTAAAACTTTCAAACGTTTCCGAAACTTTGGTCTGATGAAACGTTTTACTGTTCACCATTATTATTATCAAAAATTTGCATTCCTTAAAAAACATAAATTCGATTATTCTACATATATTATCAAGCATATCTGTCTTATTATATAAATATTTTAAAGGATTTGTTTATTTAAATACGTTCGAAAGTATATTAATTGCGTTTTAAGCACTTTGACAATTGCAACATTTAAATTTCCCGCAAAACATAAAATGCATAATTTTATTCAAACTTACGCTTAATATGTTATAATCTAATTGAAATTATTATAATAATTTAGGGTATTGTTCCTGTTAAATTGGAAGAAATGTGTATTTTTTAGAAAAAAATATATAATTTTTTTACCAATTTGGCAGCTGTGCCTCTAGTTTTAAAATGGCTTCGAAGGAGTTAACGTGGAAAATTTCTCGCGGTGAAAATTCTTGTGATTCGTCGTTTATTTCGAGACGTATAAACATTCTTTCGAATTTTTTGTGTACTTATCATAATTACAACAAAGAATAATAAAACAGGAGCTACTGGTTTATTAAAATTAAATATAATTACAACTCAAGCGGAAAATGAAGGACATAATTTTATAAAGAAACCACACCAAATTCATCTTACATGAAATTTATTTTCACAATGGTCATTGCTGATCCTGAAATTCAAATTGCAGATGAAAGTATTCGCGTGGAAATTTCCACGTGGAAATTCGAGTGGTAATTTGAAGCAAGGAACAAAACGTTGAAGCATCACGTGGTATTCTGGATGGATTACTACATGGTATATTTTTAAAATTGTACGAAGTGTACCTAAAGCTTAGCAATCACATCCATTTTTGCCTATCTCTTACGGTTGACGAGGTATATACAGTTGAAAAATTACGTTTAAATACCACCCAAATTTTCACGTGGATTTCTACATTTACCACGTGGAGATCCACCCGGATATTTTCACCTGGGATTCCTCCTAGGAAAAAAAACACGATTTTTTTCTGGAGCGTCGATCTTGTTATAAATTACTTTTCATAAATAATATACTCTATATTACATATATTTTACATCACTGTAAAAGGAATAAATCCATGAATTCTCTAAAAATCTAAAAAAAATTGGGTTTTCCATAAAAAATATTGATTTCCATTAAGTTTGATATTTGCAAATAATCTGACAAAAGAATCGTTTATTTTTTATAACAGTTTCATTTTGGTTTATAAACCGATATTTTTTTTGCAACTCTCGTCCGCACAAATTGAGATATCGAGTTCAAATGTTAGGAAATTAAATAAAAGGCACTAAGGAACGTTTCTATGGTCCTACATTTCTGGAACTACACCACAAATTTGATTTTGGTAAATTTTTTATTTGTATTTTCAGCAATTTAGGACCATACAAACGTTCGTTAGTGAGGACGACAGAAAAATCCCGAAAAATAAAATTACGGACACTGTAAAATTGCCGAATAATAAAATTCTCTAATATTGAAATTTTCCGAATCGGAAAATTCCCAAATAATAAAAGGGATGACTAAAAAATCCAGATAATAAATAAAATATCCGTACTAGAATATTCCCGAATTTCCACAATTAAAATTTTTTTAAATAAATATTTTTTCAATGAAAATACAATAATCAAATATTTTTATCAAAGAATTTTTTTAAATTTTCATAGTTTTTTTAGAATTATTGTTTGAATTGAAAATAACAATACTTAAAAAATATTTTTTTTTATGAAAAATTTGAATTTGAAAATGTGCATAGTATTTTAAAAAAATACAAAAAAACGTTTTCAAAAATCGAATTTTTAATTTAAAAAAAATAAATATAAATAAATTTCGTGATAAATTTGTCCTGAATTGAATCCTGCAAATTTTTTTTTTTAATTATTGTTATTTTAAATTCAAAAAATAATTTTTGAAAACCTTCAAACGTTAAAAAAATACAAATATTAGAAATATGTATTTTTAATAAATAAACAATATATTTTTTTAAACCATTTTTTTAATTGTTTAAAGACGGAAATTCTCAGGCTCGGATATTTTTAATTCGGCAATTTTCTGGCTTGAATTTTATTATTCGAGTATTTTCAAATTTGGTAATATTATAAATTTTCGGGAATTTTCCAATTCGGTAATTTTCCCATTCAAGAATTTTCTAGTTTCGGAAATTTCATTTTTCGGGATTTTTAAGTCGTCCCAAACTATTCGAGAATTATATTATTCGGGAATTTTATTATCCGGGTATTTTCCAATTGAGGAATTTTACAGTGTCGGAAATTTTATTTTTCGGGATTTTTCAGTCGTCCTTCTTAGTGCCTTTTATTTAATTTCCCAACTTTTCAACTTGATATCTCAATTCGTGTGGATGCCAGTTGTTGCAAAAAAATGCAGAAACTGAAATTAAAAAGTAAATAAATTATTTGAATTGAAATTCAATATATTCTCTGATCAAAACACAATTCTTTTTCGCCTTCTACTAAATTTTGACGCATACAATATGATTGAAATGAAAACTAGATTTCCGAAATTGTTCCAGCCTTAAGCTAAAAACATTTATCGTGATTAAATTACAGTACTATCGCTACGGTTTTCTATGTTTGGTGCAGAAGCTCTATGTTTCTAAAGCAGCATACTTCAACTACTTAAGTTTAATAATTGTACTAATTGTAAATCGATCCCCTAAAATTATAGAAAGAGTTTTTAATTGGCATCTATAATTGCAGACATTCTTCCTTGCACTCTCATTCGATTTAAAGCTATTATAAAAAATGCATCAGGTATAAAGTAACCTTTACAAAACTTCATAAGAAACATTTTGCGGTTGTAAATAATTACAAGATTCGTTTTTATATTCCTTCTTCAATTCTTCAACTCTTTAATTAGCCTTAGTGGCAAAATATTATAAATTGACTAGAAGCTGGTGAATTTCTCTATACATTAATTAGAATAATAATAATAATACTAAAACGATTTTCGAAACCATTTTTGTATTAAGACACAATAAACAATCGAGATTTCATGAGCGGTCTGAGATTTCATCTCAGAGGATAGGGGTCACCCATAAACTACGTTACCAATTTTTTTATACCCCCCCCCCCCCCGAAAGTAACGAAGCCATGAGCTATATACGGATTTCACGTTTATTTTGCGTTTTTTCGCGTTTCTAATGAACTGTTCTTTAGTGCGTAGAATTTTTGACCACGAAGAAGGATTTAAAAAAAGAATGGAATTTTCAACAAAATAATTAAATTTTTAACAAAATTATTGAATTTTTAACCAAGTATAGTTCAGTTCTCGAAAAAAAAGATAAATTCTCAACGAAAGATTTAATATTTCGTATTTTATGTATGAATTTTCAATCCAAAAGGCCGATTTTTCAACAAAACAGTTAAATTTTCGATTAATAAAATTGAATTTTAAACCTAAAAAGATGAATTTTCACCAAGAATGTAATTTTTAATCAAGAGACATGCATTTTCAACTAAAAAATATACGTTTTTAACCAAAAATAGAATAGTTACAATTTCAATTTAAAAAAATTAATTTTCAAAACAAAAAAACTAATTTTCATCTGGTTGAATTCAACTAAAAAACAAGATTTTTAACAAAATAGTTGAATCCTCTACCAAAATGATGATTTTTCAAAAAAGATTAATTTTCTGCTCGAAAAGACAAATTTTCACAAAATACATGAATTTTCCACAAAACAGTTCTATTTACCACCCAACAGCAAATAGTTGAATTTTCAACCAGATAGTTGAATTAAAAAAAATAAGTTTTCAACCAAAAATGCAATAGTTGCATTTTCAGTTTAAAAAACTAATTTTCAAAAAATAAAAATTAATTTTCTACCAGTTCAATTGAAACAAAAAGACCAATTTTTAATGAAATAGTTGAATCGACAGCCAATAAGATGAATTTTCAAAAAGAAGATTAATTTTCTACCCAAAACGAGAATTTTCATCAAAAAAACATGAATTTTACACAAAAAAGTTGAATTTTCCACTTGAAACGATGGATTTTTAACAAAAAAGTTAATTTTTCCACCAAGTAGTTAACTTTTCAAATAAATAGTTTAATTTTTTAATAAAGCAGTTGAATTTTCTACTGAAATAATTCAATTTTCAGCAAAAAGATGAATTTTCAACCAAATAGGTGCATTTTTTACCAAAAAGATGGTACATACGAAGATATGAATTTTTGAACAAAAAAGACGTATTTTCTAAAAAAACAACTGGATTTTGAACAAAAAGGTTAACTTTCAAATATGCATATATACTTTAATTTTCTACCTAATTATTGAATTTTCAAGCCAAAAACACGAATTTTGTATAACCAGTTCAATTTTCAAACAAAAAAAAATGAATTCTCAACAAAACCTGTAATACTTGATATTTCAACGAAAAACTATTTTTATTTGAAATAAAAAACAGTTGAATTCAACCAAAGAAGACGAATTTTCAACAAAATAGTTGAATTTTCAAATAGAAAAGATTAATTTTCAATTAAAAGTATAAATTTTCAACAAACCAAAAAATATTTTAATTTAAATCAAAAACAGTCGAATGCAATAAAAAAATACGAATATTCAACAAAATAGTTAAAGTTCAAACCAAAGAGATAACTTTTCAACGAAACGATGTATTTTTAACCGAGAAGATAAAATTGTCTACTAAAAAACCTGAACTTTCAACATAATACATGAATTTTCAATTAAAAAAGATAAATTTTTAACCAAATAGTTAAATTTTTAACTAAAATAAGATAAATTTACAACTACAAACGTAACAGTCAAATTTTCAATTGAAAAAAGTTTATTTTCAACCAAAAAGGAAACGAATTTTCAACGAAACAGTTCAATTTTCCACTAAAGAGATGAATCTTCGACCAAAAAGATAAATTTTTAACAAAGCAGTACAAATTTCAACCAAGGTGTTGAATTTTTCACCAAAAAGGTGACTTTTTAACAAAATAGTTGCATTTTCAACAAAATAATTAAATTTTCAATCAAATAGTAGAATTTTCAATCAAATTCCCTCTCCTCAAATTGGTAACATAGTTTATGGACGATCCCATAGGAACTCTTCTCCCTTCTTGGAATTTGTATCGCATGCCTTAAGCCCTTTAAATATTCTTACAAAATTATTGCCATTAGCGTTAGAGGCAGATTTATGAGGACAAACTTTTAATTTTCATAGGCAAAGAAGAAAGCGAGAAATGGTTTAAATTCCGAGAAAAGCTTGATGTTCGATGTCTTTCGTATTGTAAATATCTAAATAGATACAAATCAACGACTAAGCCTATAAGAGACAAACTTCAAGGCAAATTACAATTCCACCCCAGCTACCTGCGTATGGTTCTCCCACTACGCGGCTTCCCCTCACTCTGCCGAACTGCTGCCGCCGAGCCTGGTCAGCGAGAGTCCTTTATACCTAATGAGGACTAAAATGCGGAATATAACATTTTTTTAAATTTAGCACTTGGTAATTTACAAATATAATATTCGAAATCTGCGAATTACAACGATTCCAATGATATGTTAATTGACTTAAAAAGTTGAAAATCAAAATTAGATTTCCAAACTACAGGTATGAATAATAGGAACTTGTGCTAACTAAAATTCACATAATTTTTTCATGCTCTGTTCGGATTTGTTCAATTTTCAATACTGAAGCACTTTTAAATTACAAATGTAACTTAAATTTCAGGTACTGGTAACTGCGAGTGATATTCCTACACTTGTAACTGAAAATATATTGATGAGAATCTTTTTTATTTTCCTTTTTATGTGTTCAAATAGTATTTTTAATTAACTTCCATAAACAAATTGCATAATATTCATCATAATATCCCAGACGGAAAAGTTATACATAGTGGGAAACATCATGTAGAATTTTCATTGGTTTTATTCATTTTTTTTATAAAACAAAAACAAACTTTTTGAGGCAAACTATTAAAAGCATAATTTGGAGCAATGTGATTGTTTAAGCAATAAACAAAATTTATGATGTTAGTTAATAAGTTTTTTAATCTGGCCAAATTTTAGCTTCCGGAATTTCCCCAAGTTAAGTAAAATATTGCACCAATAAATTAAAGCTACTGCAGTTTATTTGAGTAAAAAATACTGAACAATTTTGCATAAAATTTCACATAAACTTGAACATTTATTTTTTTAATTTAAACTTTTCAAGTCAAATGACATATCGTTGGAAGATATTCACAGATTTCCAATATTATATTTGTAATATACCAAGGGCTAATTTAAAAAATGTTATATTCCGCATTTTAGTACTCATTAGGTACAAAGGACTCCCGTTGACCAGGCTCGGCGGCAGCAGTTCGGCTGAATGAAGGGAAGTCGCGTAGTGGGGGAACCGTACGCAGGTAGCTGGGGCGGAATTGACCATTGCCCAAATTTCAGAAATCTCGACTGAGATTAAGTTTCCTAAGAATGACCTACATTGTTTTTTTAGAAGACATCGCTACTTCCTAGTTTAGCTGTACAATCATAAAATTTGCCTTTCTACAAACACAAAACTTAACTCATCAACATTCGCACCATTTTTAAATATAACAATATAAATAAATCAAAAAATAACTAATCTAGCTGATTAGATCAGCGTTCTCGTTTTCATAGAGAAATTGTAAATAAAGAAATGTAAATATAAATACTTTTTTGGAATAACAGAAATCTTAGCACTGATGGAATATAAAAGAGAACAACAGAGACAAACTGTCGAGGAATGGATACCTTCAAGAAATCTCCGCTTTTAAGAAAGACGGAAAAGTTAATTGAAAATAAATCGATCTTTAAAAGAAAACTATGCATGAATATAGAATAAGATCGTTTTGAACACTTTGTAATCTTCTCTTTACTGTTGTTGTTGGAGTTGCTGTAAAAGTGGACAAACCTCGACGAGAGGCGTTCCTAGAACCTCTTGACAGACTTGATTCATGTCGGGTTCCATCATTAAAGACAAGATCTGATCTTCCGTTAGCATTTCCACACTGAAAAAAAATGAATCACAAAATGGAAAACAGGTATACAGTGAAGTCTCGCCTATTTGAAGTCGCACCTATTTGAAGTCCCCCATACATGGTTATTTGAAATTTCGCAGTTCCGTAACCTCCCACCACGGTCCCTGCACGGGCTGTATGGTCACGCCCGCGTCAGTGGCTGACCAATTAAAAAAAGTTGAAAAAAAGATTGACGACCTTTCGGTGTCACAAAATAAAATAAAATATCCAAAATTTGAGGTTAGTATATCAGATCGATTTGATCAGAATCGGGTACTCTAACCTCAAATTTCGGATAGTTGATTGTATTTCGTGAAATTGAAAGGTCTTCAACAGATAAAAGGGTGAAACAGAATTGCGCAAATGCATTCTACACTTGAAAAATATTACTATTCGGACGTTTATAACTTACTGTTACGTTTGGAATATTTTCTCCAAAAAGTCGTATGCAGTTTTCAAGAACTATGCTAACTTTCCTGACATTTCCACCTACCCTATTATGATCGTGACGTCATGCTACAAAACTCAATATTCCGCGAAATATTTGAGTCGTTTTTTAATTCTATTATATTGATTTTTAGTTGGCACATTGTACTATTTCAAGGAAATGTTATATTTGTCACGTCGTATGTCAAGAAAAACAGTGATGCGCTAGAGGTGGGGGCCCCTCCAGCCTTAAAATTATCGAATCATTACGCTTCGCGGCCCTTCAAATAGGCGAGACTTCACTGTATATGTCGTAGGCATTTAGAAGTTTTAGGCAGAATTTGGGACGAAATATTTACCTGGCGTCCAATTAAAGGGCTATCTAACATTTTATTGTTATTTTGATATTAATCTAATTACTAAAATGAACTTTTACAAAATAATAGGAATAATGATTTTATGTCATACCAGGCCTCACAGTCCCTATAGGGTGAAATAGAGGGACCAAAGGGTACTTTCTGTCACGCTCATAGGGTACTTTTTCGCGCTCAAAGGGTTATAAATTCAGGATAAATGCATAAGACTTCAAAACAATTCAAGTTAAATTCTAAAGAATTCAAATGAATTAGAAAATGTTTTAAAAATCAAAAGAATTCCATTGATTTCCGTAAAATTTTATTGGAATGAATTTAGAGGAATTTAAGGTAAACGAGACGAATTCGATGAAGTTCATAAAAATTAAAGGTGACTTTAAAAAAATCGAATGAATTGAAAACAATTAAAAAAAAATAATATATAACGTAGGGGAATGGTGGAGGGAAAGTGAGGAGAAGAGAAGTAGAAGGTCTTCAATTCGCCGACGGCTACCTGCGACCTCTTCCCCCTCTACTCGCTTATCGGCGACGAATTCCCCTCCTGCGCTGTTGACTAGAAGCGTGGTCGGTATATTCGCCGACGCAATGATTCTTACTGCGCATGTGCCGTTGAGTGCGAGGTTATTTAAAATGAATAAATTAGTTTTTTTCTCTTGTGACGTCAAATTGTAGTTGAATGATAGAATTACCAATAGAGTTACATTTCCCAAGTACAAAAATACACACACAAATTTCAAAATGAGTTTCTATTACAATTTTAATTAAAAAGTAAAGAATATATATATATATATTCATTAATAAAATATCATAAAAAAATCAATGTAAGTATAATAATATCATGAAAATATAAATAAAAATGTTAATTTATAGTATACATAAATTTAAATATTAAATTAATGAAAAAAAACAAATATTAATACTTAACTAATTAATTGATTTCATGTATTTATTTATATTTTATTTTTTTGATTGAAAATTCAACTGTTTTGTAGAAAAGTTTTTTAGCTTGAAAATTGAACAATTCCATAGAAAATTACACTATTTGTTAAAAATGTCCATTATTGTTCAAAATTCAACTACTTTGGTTAAAAATTTAATTATTTTGTTGAAAATTCGATTGATTTTTTGTTAAAAATTAACTTTTTAAACTGAAAATTTACCTATTTCCTTTTTTGTTAAAGATTTATATTTTTTAAGTCATAATTTCACTATTTGGTTGGAAATTGATCTTCTTAGTTGAAAATTCAACTGTTCGGTTCAAAGCTCATTATAATATATTGATGAATAAATTCAATTAATTAATTAGGTAAATATTGATATTTGTTTTATTCATTAATTTAATATTTAAATTTATGTAAACTATAAATTAAAATTTTAATTTATACTCCGATGATATTATTATACTTATATTGATATTGTTATGATATTTTATTAATAAATAAATAAATAAATATATATATATATATTATTTGTTTTTAATTAAAATTGTAATAGAAACACATTAAAAAATTTTGGTGTGTATTTTTGTACTTGGGAAATGTTACTTTATTGATAATTCTATCATTCAACTACAATTTGACGTCGCAAGAGAAAAAAAACTAACGTATTCATTTTAAATAAGCCCGCGCTCAACGACACATGCGCAGTAAGAAGAAGCATTGCGTCGGCGAATATACCCACCACGCTTCCAGTCAGCAGCGCAGAAGGGGAATTCCTCGTGAAAAGCGCAGTGGAGGGGGAAGAGGTCGCAGGCAGCCGTCGGCGAATTGACAATCGCCCAGAGAAGTTGTGGTAACGTGGGGTAGAGGTAGCGAGGGGACTCAAGGGGAGGGGAAGTAGTATACATGAGGGATGGAGAAGTAGGTGAAGTTAGGGGAAATTAGGGTGACCAAGTGGAAGATGCGAGGGGAACTAGGGGAAATGATTAGAAATGATGGTGAGTAGGGGAGGGAAAGTGCGAGCTGAGGAGGGGAAATAGGGAAAGGGGAGTGTTAGCTGAGGAAGCGAGGAGAGGGGGAGGGGGAGTAGTGGAGGAAGACGTTGGGGAAGGGGGTGAGCGAAGGGAGAAATGAGGGGAGGGGAAGCAGTTGAATATAGGGGGAGTTGGAGAGGGAAAGTATGGGAGGCGGAGGTTTGAACGATTCAATTAACGTCTTAACAGGCTACGGAATCGTTTTTTTTAGGCGCGCGGCGCCTACTATGACTAATTTTTTATTTTGTGGTCTTCAAACACATGAATAATTCAAATTGTACATAATGGGCGACAAATCTTATGATGAGGCATAGTTGCATATTTGCTTAATGAAAACTAACCTTGCTAAACTTTCGCTGTCCGAAATCTCTTCATCAGCGTTGAGGTAGCTTATGGTTTTCTCCAACGGACTCGGGACTTTCTTCCCTTTCAATTCCGTCTTTTCAGACCTCTCTTTACTTTCTCTCTCCTTCTCCATTGTTCTTGGTTCGCTGGGACGTCTATCGGTAAGGCTAGATATGTTCAACATCATCATCCCGTGGCTTAACAACTCCTTAACTCTTTCTCCTGTCCCTGCATTCCACAGCATATCTAAAGACTGACGTCGACTAGAATTCGCTGTAAATGTTTTTAATTCAAATTGAATAGCTGCATTATTAAAAACTAGAGTGTCTTTCTGTTTAATAGTAACTAGAAGCTTTAGAAAACAAGTTTTGAAGCTTCTAAACTGGAACCTGGATTTGTGCACGGGACTCTGTACGTAAACAGGCAGGGCCGCATGAATCATTTCTGTTGGATTTGGACGCATGACGCAACCTGATTCAACTAACGAGCTGAGAGTGCGCTCCACATGCTGTTTGTCACGCTTGACTGAGCACCGCCTCTCTCTCGGTCCCGCGGCTCCCCTCATCCCCAGATTGCTAATGACAGCAATTCTAGGAACGCATAAATCCAGTTTACGGAAATCCAGGCTCCAGTGTATTTAGTAAAACAAACCCGAGGGGTTGACCATTCTCGAAATATGGTGTACAGTCCTTCGTGAAACCATTGAAATAATTCTGAAATCTTTTGAAATGTTCAGTAAATGTTTGAAATTCTTTGTGAATCTTTGAAATCTTCGTGAAATCTTTACAAATCTTTTAAATGTTTGTGAAATCTTTTGAATTCTCTAAAATCTTGAAATCTGGTGTACACTTAAAAGTCGAGTGGTCAACCCCTCGCAATGAGGGGCCATCCATAAATTACGTAATAGATTTGTTTTGGATGTGTGTGTGTGGGGGGTAAATCGATAAAGCTCCATAATATTTTTAACAAATCAACCTTATAAGGTAATCCATGTATCCAAAATTATATTATATAACGTTGAAGTTTAGAAATTTTACAATAAAAGATTGTAATAATGTTATAAAACCTTCATATCTGTATAATCAGATTAGTATTTTTTTGTTTTTACATCATTCTGTAAAAAATATCCCGAAAAACAAAAGTTTTCCACAATTTTTTAAATTACTACCACCCGCAAAATCATTCAAACTTTTTTACGTTTATCGGCTTAAGCTAAGGTATTTGAAGAGACTCCAAGGAATTTCAGAGGATTTTCAAATATTTCAAAGGATTTTTTATGAAATTTCAATGGACTTCACGTGATTTTATTAGATTTCCAAGGATTTCAGTAATTTTTAGGGATTTTAAAGGCTCGTAATAAGGTATTTTAATGGATTTCCAGGATCTCAAAGGATTTCATTGACCTTCAAATATTTCAAGAAACATCAGATTTGATGTAATTTCGAGAGATTTCGATGACTCGCTCATTCTTTCGCTAACACGTCCCAAATTGCACTAACGTCAAAAATAGAAATAAGGATCTAGATATAAGATTTTCTGTAAATAGGTGTAAATAATTGTAAATACTAAGGATAAGCTTTAATAAAATATGTAGACGGAAGTATTGTAAGAAATGGAAGTCATGTAAACCCTTAGGGGACACATTATGAATAAAGAAAAAGAAGAATTAAAAATACCAATTTTCGACGAAAAACACTAACATCACATAAAATTGTTAAAAGATTCTAAATATTGTTCAAATTATAATGATTTTTGTTTTAGAATACCAATTTAATTGTAAAGCACTGTAGCATAACCTAAAATTGCACAAAAATTATTAACTTTTAAAATCTAACGATTTTTCTTTAGAAATGTCAATTTCCGGTAAAAAATGCTAACAAAACCGAAAAACGCAATTTTTTGTAAAAATGTTTAACCTTTGAAATCTAATTATTTGATTTAAAATATTCATTTGCGGTGTAAAATTATAACATAACCTAAAATTGTTGAAAATGGGGAATTTTTATGATTTTTGTTTGAAACTGCTCATTTCCTCTGAAAAAAGTAACACAGCCTAACATTTACACAAATTTTTAATCTTCTTCGAAACTTTATGATTTTATATTAAAATTCTTTTTTTATATACACTCATTTCACGCGAAAAACACTATCATAAAACATGAATAATATTTACAATAATCTATGAGATAATCCGTAGATTTAATTTTAAAATTTTTAATTTAAGATACATATAAAACAACTTCAAGTAATGAAAAGCCAATCAGGAATTCAACAACAATGATTGCGAGATTTTCGAAATATCACTTTTTTTTAGATAGGATTTCGTTAACGTTTATTATGATCGCATTCGTTCTTTAAAATGTTTAGGTTATTTTAGGTCACAGTTAACTAATCAAGAAATCTAGAAAAATGCATAACTAAGGGGCCATCCATATAACAAGTGGAGAGTTTCGTGTGTGTGTGGGGGGGGGGGGGAATTTCCCATAAGAAAAACACGTTTTTGTAAATTTTATTCAGAATCGTCAATATTATGTGAATCGAGTTGAAACTCCATATTTCTCTTCACAATTAGCTATAGAATACGAATCAAAAATTACTTTTTAAATATCAACCCCCATAAGTCTGTTCCATAAGGTCCCAAAAAACCCCATATAAGTGAAAAATTGGGGTTTTCGAGTTGTTGGCGCTAATAATGATTTTTTCATTGCTTTTCAACCAAGAAAGATAAATTTTCAAAAAAGAAGGATGACTTTTCTATCATAAAAGATGAATTTTCGATCCAAAAAGATGAATTTTTAACAACATAGTTGAATTTTCGACCAAAAATGACGACTTGAACAAAATGGTTAAATTTTCCGAACACAATTAGATTTGTAACAAAATAGATGAATTTCTAAGTAAATAGTTGAATTTTAAGCATACAAAGATGCATTTTTAATCAAATGGTCGAATTTTCAAACAAAAAAGACTAAATTTCAATCAAATATCTGAACTTTCAAGACAAATTTTTTAGAAGACAGTTGAATTTTCATTTAAAAAATTCGATTTCAACCAAGGAAGATTACTTTTTTACCAGGAAAGATGAATTTTCAACAAATGAGTCAAGTTTTTAAGTTAAAATGTCGAATGTTTTAGAAAACAGTTTAGTTAGTTTAGATAGTTTAATTCTCAATAAAAAATTTGAACTTTCAACAAACAAGAATAATGCCATGAATAAAGTTCTATCCAAAAAGATGACTTTTTAAAGAAATATATTAACTTATTACCAAATAGTTGAATTTTCAACCAAAATGTTCAATTTCAACAAAGAAGATTAATTTTCTACCCAAAAAGACGATTTTTCAACAAAATACATGAATTTTCTACCAAATATTTGGATTTTTAACTTACACAATATACAGGATGAAGTTTAAACCAAAAATGGAACAGTTAAATTTTCGGATAAAAAACTCTGATAAAAAAAAGTCTGAACAAAAATAAAACGAATTTTCAATAAAATTGTTAAATTTTCAAGCAAAAAGATGAATTTTCGGCCAAGATGATTAAAGCTCTATCAAAAAGATGAATTTCCAACTCATCCAATATACAGGATAAAGTTTTAACCAAACATGGGATAGTTACATTTTAAGATTAAAAAAAAAAATTTCAAAGAAAAAAAAAGAATTTTCAAGAATATTGTTAAATTTTCAAACATAAAGATGAATTTTCGACCAAGAAGATTAATGTTCTACTAAAAAAGACGAATTTTGAACAAAATACATGGATTTTCAAAAAAATTAATTATAAAGCCAAAAAGACTAATTGTTTACAAAACAAGTTGAATTTGCAGCCCAAAATTGTAACTTTTCAACCAAAATGTTAAATTTTCAATGGAATAATAAAATTTTCAAGCCAAAAAGATGAATTTTCCACAGAAACAGTAGAATTTTTAACATAACAGTTAATTTAAAAGCAAATAAATAGTTGAATTTTCAAGTATAATTATCAATTCTTGATAATTTTTTTTACATAGTAGTTCAACTTGAAATCGAATAATCGACTTTTGAACCAAAAATGATGAATTTTGAACGAAGCATGTAACAGTTGATAATTCAACCAAACAATTGCGTTTTAAACAAAAAAGGATAAATTTTCAACCAAGAAGATTAAATTTCTACCAATAAAGACGAATTTTCAACAAAATACATGGATTTTCAACCAAAAAATTGAACTTTCAACTTAAAAAGATACATTTTCAACCAAATAGTAACATTTTTAACCAAAAATGGAATAGTTTTATTGTCAGTTAAAAAAAAATTATTTTCAACCAAAAATTAAACGAATTTTCATCAAAATATAGTTACATTTTCAACCAACTAAAACAATGAATTTTTAACAAAGTAGTTCAATTTTTGATAAAAAAGATGACTTTTTAACAAATAGCTAAATTTTCAACCAGAGATGAATCTTCAGCTAAAAAAAGGAATTTTCAACAAAGTAGTTGAATTTTTGATAGAAAATATGACTTTTTAACAATATCGTTGCATTTTCAACAAAATAATTAAATTTTCAACCAAATAATAAAAAAATGAACTTTTACCAAAAAATATAGCTGGATTTTCTTAATAGGTTTAAGTTCTAAATGTTATGTAAGTTCATAACATTATTACCTTCTATAACCCCCCCCCCCCCCCCCCCTTGGTGCAGGCCACTTTTTCTTTTAGGACTACACCACTGTTTGAATACCAACAAAGTCGTCAAAAGTCCACGTTTGCCTAGAAGGAGGGGGGATGGGGAGGGGTCAAAAAGTGGTAAAAAATATTTTTAAAAAAGTAGTCATTGTCGACAATGCCCGATTCCGGTCTCTGACCGGGACATATATGATATATGCTTACCAGAACTACTTCCACTCGTTTCACCAGTAACAGAGCTTCTCGAAATCCAATTAGCAATTCGACTATCAACTTTGCTCCTACTTTTGATAGAAGGACTCCTCGTAACTTCAGCCTTATTCTCTTCACTAAGACTGACTTCATGCGTCTTTGGCATTGCCGGGAGGGACTGTTGAGTGACTAGTTTGTTTTTCCTCTTCTCCCCGGGCCTCTCGACACTTTCTCCTTCCGGCCTCAAATCCGTGGGCAATCTTTTATATGGAATTTGTTCCTCCTCGTCTGAGAAGGCTTCGTTGTTGTAAAAAGTCTCCTCGGGGGAATTGTTCAAGCTGATCTCCGTCCACTCCTCTCCATTTTCTCGGTTCTTTTCCTTGCTGGGGGAAGTGATCTTTTCTTTCTTTTCCACGGGTGAGACCACACCCGATAAATCGGAGAGACGTGGAGTCGATGCGCTTGTTTTATTTTGCATTGGGGAGGTATGTTTCGCATCAGTGGTTGCGATACTTCGGGGACGATCTCGCTTTATGTAGCGTCTAGGTTCGGTGGAGGAGAGACTCAGGTTGCAGATGCCCAAGTATTCTGAGGAAGGATCCCTCTCAATCTGAAAATAAGAGTGATAATTTGAACCTCAGGGAGCCACTCAAGACTCGCGTACAAATTTCCTATCATTTCCCGGTTTTTTTCAAAAAGATTTTCCCCGTTCAATTGTTTGAGAATTGAACTTTCAAAATCGAGCAATTTCAAAATCAAACTTTCCATATTGTACAATTTCAAATTGAAAGTCTTTGACGTTGAATAATTTTAATGTAAAATGAGATATTATTTTACGGTGAATCATTCTAAACTCTGCAGTGTCGAATAAGTAGCCGTAAACATTTAAATAAGTTCAAATTCGAAGCTTTGACAATAATAATTAAACAATCTGCAAATGAAAGACTTAAAAAATTGAACGATTCAAAAATGAGCATTGAAAATATAGTTGTTTCGCAATTTTAGATAAAATAATTTTTTAATACATAATTTTAATCTAAACACAAGGTGCGTTCTAAATTTTTTTTTCTGTTGAGTCATTCAACAGAATTTTTTTTTTTAAATTGAAGGCGGGAAAACACTTATTCAAGTTGGTGTCACGTGACACCCACGTGTCTCTAAAGTCCATGAATTTGAATAATAATTCAAACCAATTTTTATTTTATCTTCTTAAACTTCAAATTTAGTGCATATTCAGATAAAATTAATGTGAGTACTATATTCAATTAAATTTAAAAAGCTTCAAATTCCTAACTTTTCAATTAAAAATATTGCACTTTCAACAAGGTAGATGCATTTTTAACCAAACAGTTTAATTTTCAATCCAAAAGGATGAATTTTCTACCAAATAGACTATTTTTCAACAAAATGCATGAATTCTCAACCAAATAGTTGAATTTTCAACTTAAAAAGGTTAGTTTTCAACCAAAAATGAAATAGTTAAATTTTCAGTTTGAAAAAAAAATTAACTTTCATACTAAACTGATAAATTTTTAACTAAAATTATGAATCTTCAAGTAGAATAGTTAAATTTTAAACAAAAAAGATGATTTTTCAACTAAAATGATGAATCTTTAACTGGAATAGTCGAATTTTCAACAAAAAAATGCATTTTTAACCAAAAAGATTAATTTCTACCAAAAGATACGAATTTTCAACAAAATACATGAATTCTCAACCATATAGTTGAATTTTCAATTGAAAAAGATAAATTTGCAACCAAATAGTTGAATTTTTAACTAAAAAAGATTACTTTACAACCAAAAATGGAATAGTTAAATTTTCAGTTGAAGAGAAAATTAATTTACAACCAAACTGATGAATTTTTAACTAAAATTATGAATCTTCAACTGGAATAGTTCAATTTTAAACAAAAAAGAGGAATTTTTAACTAAAATGATGAATCTTTAGCTGGAATAGTTGAATTTTCAACCAAAAAGATAAATTTTTAACAAAGAAGATTAATTTTTACCAAAAAAGACGAATTTTCAACAAAATGCATGAATTCTTGACCACATAGTTGAATTTTCAATTAAAAAAGATCAATTTGCAACCAAATAGTTGAATTTGGAACTAAAAAAGATCAGCTTTCAACCAAAAATAGAAAAGATAAATTTTTAGTTGAAAAAATTAATTTTTCACACAAAAAAATTTTCAACCAAAGTAATGAATCTTCAATTGAAATAGATGAATTTTTAACAAAAGAGTTTGACTTTCAACCAAGTAGTTTTATTTTCAACCAAAAAGACAAATTTTTAAACAAGAAGATAAATTTTCAAACAAAAAGATTAATTTTCTACCAAAAAATACGATTTTTCAACAAAAGACATGAATTTTCAAATAAATAGTTGACTTTTGAACTAAAAAAGATAATTTTTCAACCAAAAATTGAATAGTTAAATTTTTAGTTATAAAGATTAATTTTCAACAAAAGAGATGATTTTCTAACTAAAATAATGGAATACTCAACTGGAATAGTTACATTTTCAGTTTAAAAAAATTAATTTTAAACAAAAAAAAAATCAACAAAACAGTTAATGTTTCAGCTGGAAGGGACCTAGAAGATTAATTTTCTTCCAAAAAGAACGAATTTTTTACAAAATAGATGAATTTTCAACTGAATACTTGAATTTTTAACTAAAAACTATAAATTTTCAACCATAAATAGAATAGTTCAATTTTCAGCTAAATAATACAAATTTTTAACTACAGGGATGAATTTTCAACAATTATGAATCTTCAACAAAAACTATGAATTTTTAAATTTTTATTTTAAACTTTGATAGGGTAACTATTTTTTTGAAAATTAGTTTTTTTAAACTGAAAATTCAAGTATTCTAGTTGAAGATTGATCATTTTAGTTGAAAATTCATCTTTTTGGTTTAAAATTCAACTAATCCGATTGAAGATACATCATTTTAGTTGAAAAATTCTCACTTTGTTTGAAATCGTAACTTTTTTTCAACCAAATTCTCAACCAAAAATAGAATAGTTGAATTTTAATTAACAAAATTAATTTCAAAGGAAACAATTTTTTCAACAAAATAGTTACATGCAGTAATATAAAGATGCATTTACAAATCGATGGGTCTTAAAAGAAACTAAGCAACTCGCGGTGGCAGATAGAAAATACGTATCTGGCGCCACGAGTTGCGTAGTTTCTTTTAGGACCCATAGAAATGGAGAATCAATTTTATTCAATTTTATATTACAACTTATTTTTTAAATCAGCACTCTCTCCAAAAAATGCCTTGGCAATTCCATGTTTCCAGGCATTTTTCCAATTAATAAATTTTTTAATTTAATAAATTTATATGATAAAAATATTTTTGTTAATAATTATATTTATTTTAATTATTGGCCTGCATTATGAATAAACCCTGAAATTTCTATTAAAACAAAGAATTAACCAAATTCCCGTCAGGCAATAAATTCACTCTCATCTGCGGGTTTTTTCCCGGTCTCAAAGAATTACCGGAATTAAAAAAGGACCATTGCGATAATAAAGAAAAAAATAATAAATTGAAGAATATCTCACTTTTGACGATGGAGTGTAAGAAGACTGTGACGTAATTTTATCTGGTAGCCGGAGATATTCATCGCTCGTGTAATCGGTACTATCTGGTGATCCCGTAAAACTGGAATCTGTAGGCGTACCCGATTTTGTTTGATTCGCAGAATGCTGTTGCGATTCGTTTTGTTTTCCAGAATCGTTTGTACCGTCGTACTTTCTCGTCTACAGAACAAAACAAAAATTAGCGAAGAACTCTTTGGAAAAAAAAATCTTCTTAGCTGAAAAGTGCATACTCTGTGAATCTCGTCGCTTATTCTCTCCAGATTCCTCAGAGCGTCTGCGTAAGTCATCTTGGCTTCTCCCACGGATCTTTCCAAAATGCTCACTCTCGTTTTTTGCCCCTCCAACATTTGGTGAAATTGCGCCTTCGTTTCGTAGTACCGCCTGTATTCAGAAATAGTGTCAAAATTCGAACTCGGAGTTCTGCGCATCTTTCAAGTTTTGCTTGTTCAATTTAAAGGTTATGCGCAGCTTATACATCCATAATGGATGCGCAGAAACTAACAGAGTTCCTAAAATCAATGCGCAAGAAACGCAGTGGGGCAAACAAAATTTTTCTGGATAAATTAGTCTAGAGATTAAAATTTCGATCCGGTTTGAGCGCTTTCTTTTTTAAATGAGATTTAACTAAGTTTTAAAGAGATCAGTGCGAACCAAGCATTTTAATTCCATTTTTTTAAATTAACAGAGTTGAAATTTTTTTATTAAGAAAAATAATAAAATCTCCCATTTTGTTGAAACTACTCATATTTATGGAAAACTTGATAAAATCAGTATATAAACTCCTTAAAAATATCCAGCAGGTTACAATATTTAAAAAAATTTATTTATTTATTTATTTCTTAACAAAATAATGAGTGAAAGTGCTACTTCAACATTAAAAATACTTAGAGACTTTATTTTTCAAATTTTTTTTCCCGAATATACGTAAAGACTATTACCATTTTTGAAAAATCCAAAGTAATTAGTAATATTATATACAAATTTAGTGAATAAGTATATATTTTAGTAATTTCGAGCTCGAAAACTTCGTTCGTTTGACAGAATTGACTAAAAATTATTCGACGACAAATAAAATATATGATTTTTTAATATCTGATAACAATTGTTAATTGTTTTAATAAATTTGATAAACAAATACAGACTATCGTCAATTTTTAACCAGCACATTTCCTTTTTTCAAAGCGGAATTAACTCTAAATTAATTTAAGGCTACGTTAATGTTTTCCACAGAAAATCGGTTATTTTAAACAAAAATCATAAGATTTTTCAGATTATTATTTACAATCATCATAAATTCACAATTTTTTGTCTGGTCAGCGTTTTATACCAAAAATGGGTACTTTTGATAAAAAAATCATTGGATTTAAAAGAAGGCAAAAAATTGTTGAGTAATTTCAGGTTAGGTTCGCCTTTTTTACCGGACATCGGTACCATTTTAAAGGGATATTTACAATTTTGGAAGAATTTTAGATTATTTTAACATCTTTCACCGAAAATTGATTATTTTATTTGAAAATTATTTCTGACTTGAAAAATAAGACTTAAAATTTTGAACAACTTTAGGACATGTTAGCATTTTTCGCCGGAAATTAGTATTTTTGATGAAAAATGCAACGTTTTGATAGTCTATATATATTGTATAAAAATATTGTACATTAATTCTCAAGTTAAGATATCAATTTGCATAATTTATCAAAAATATTGTTCTATTGCTTGTCCTTTTGGTTTGTAACTTCATACTTTTCGGTTAAATTCAACTGTTTTTAATACCAAATGAAAATTTTTTTTGGTTGAAATATCAACTACGACATTTTTCGTTGAAAATTCATCTTCTTGGTTGAACATTCAACTCCTTAGCTGAAAGTTGAACTACAATGTAAAAAAATTCCTTTTTTTTGTTAAAGATTCATCTCTATGGTAAAAAATTAAGCTACTTTGTTGAAAATTAATTTTTTAACTGGAAATTAACTTATTCCAATTTTGGTGGAAAAATTATCTTTTTCAGTTGAAAATTAAACTATTAGGTTGAAAATTCATGTATTTTATTGAAAACTCGTCTTTTGTTGATAGAACATTAATTTTCTTGATTGAAAATTCATCTTTTTTGTTGAGAATACAACTATTTGAAAATTCGTTATAAAAATTAATTTTTTAACTGAAAATTTAACTATTCTATTTTTGGTTGAAAATGTATCTTTATTAATTGAAAATTCAACTATTCGGTTAAAAATTCATGTATTTCAAAATACATGCAAATACGTTTAAGAGCGGTATGTTTTGGTTGAATACAAGTGTTTCTGACTTTAAATGAAAAATAGTTTTGGTTACAGTATGAACTATTAAATTTTGTGTTGAGAATTCACATTTTTGGTTGGAAATTTAACAAATTTATTGAAAGCTGAACTATGATACATTTTTTTTTTTTTTTTTTTTTTGAAGATTCATAATTTCAAATATAAATTATCATCAGTTATCAAAAATATATAACCTTGCTTTTCTTTTCTATTATTTTAGATAATAGATAAAAATTGCATGAAAGAACAAAAAATCGCGTGCGTAGCGCACGTATTTATTTTTTAGTAAAATAAACAATTATTGTTCCTTAATGAAATATCGTAAGGGAAGGATTTTTCCATGCAATTTAAAATTAGTTCCGTTCAAAAAAGGAAAGATTCCGATAGAAAATTGACGAAAATCTACATTTGTTTATCAAATTTATTGACTTATTTAACTTTATTTTATTTTGTTTGAATTCAACTGTTTTCGATTTCAAACAAAAATATTTTTTGTTTGGAATATCAACTATGACCTTTTTCACTGAAAATTAATCTTTTTGGTTGAAAATTCAACTACTTGGCTGAAAGTTGAACTACTTTGTAAAAAATTTATTTTTTTAGAGGTTAATCTCTTTGGTCGAAAATTTAACTATTTTATTGAAAATTAATTTTATTAACTGGAAATTTAACTACTCCATTTTTGGTTGAAAAATGTTTTTTTTTTTTTTTTAATTGAACTACAATTTGGCTGAAAATTCATGTATTTTGTTGAAAACTCGTCTTTTTTATAGAAAATTATTTTGTTTGTTTGTTAAAAATTCATCTTTTTTATTAAGAATTCAACTGTTTGGTTAAAAATTCATAGTTTTGGTTGAAGATTCATAATTTTAGTTGAAAATTCATCTCTGTAGTTGAAAATTCGTATATTTTTCGTGAAATTTAATTTTTTAACTGAAAATTTAACCATTCTATTTTTGGTTGAAAATTTATCTTTATTAATTGAAAGTTCAACTATTTGGTTAAAAATTCATGTACTTCAAAATACATGAAAATACTTTTAAAATTTGTCTTTTTTGGTTGAATTCAAGTGTTTTTGATTTAAAATGAAAATACGTTAAAAATGGGTCTTTTTTTCTTGAATTCATATGTTTTTGATTTAAAATGAAAATCTGTTTTGGTTAAGAATTAAATATTACATATTACGTTGAGAATTCACATTTTTGGTTAAAAATTTAACTAATATGTTGAGAGTTAAACTACTTTCATAAAAATGCATGCTGTTGGTTGAAGATTCATCATTTCAAATATAAATTGTCATCAATTATCCAAAATATATATCCTTGCTTTTCTTTTCTATTATTTTAGATAATAGATAAAAATTGCGCGAGAAAAAAAATAATCGCGTGCGCATCATAAGGGTAGAATTTTTCCAATCAATTTAAAATCGATTCCGTTCAAAAAAGAAAATCTTCCGGTTGAAAATTGACGAAAATCTGATTTTTTTATCAAATTTATTTAAACAATTACCAATTGTTATCAGGCATTATAACATAACCAATTACTTTTGGTTTTTCAAAAATAGTAACTAACCATTGTTTTTACGTATATTGCGAACAATTAATTGAAAGCGAAAGTGTTCAAGTATTTTTAATATTGAAGTTTTAAATAAAAAATTGTTAACCTCGTTGTTAAATAAACAAATTAATTTGAAAATTGCCTCTCACAAATATTTTTGAAATTTGTTCAACTTTCCTTTTTTTAAACGCTTAAATAGGATCAAAATTGTAAGCTCTAGACTAATTTGTCCTAAAAAAACCTTTTTCGCCACACCGTGAGACGTGCAAATCATTTAAAATAGATGCACAGTTTATTTTTCAGCAACATAGCTTCTCCGGTATGATTCACAATATATAATAAATTCTGTTCGTCCATTTTGAGCTCTCATCGAAATTTAAAAATTGTAGATATAAACGAACGCACAGAAGACTCTTGTCTATAAGTTACATAAATCAGAGAAAATATTATTCTCCTACTCACAATATATCTAAGAAATCTACCAATTTCTTCTAACATTCATTCCTCTAAATAAATGCTGCACAGAAGCGAATTTGAAACGACCTAAAACGACTCTAAATTACTATAAAAATAACCATGCCTATGGGTACGAATAGAAGAAACGTGAATGGTAAACTGAAATCGAAAAAGTGCTTAAAATAATAAAATCTATCCTACTTACAAGATGAGCAAGTTGTGCCTGTAGGCGATACTGTTTATCAGAAGCAAGCTGCGGCGTGCACCCATACTGCCAACATGAATACAATCGAAAAGAATTATACTACCTCTACTTGAAAAAAATTTCAAATTTTAAGGAGGAACGTGCAATTACTAAAATCCAAAATTTTTTAATGCCCTTGAAAAATGTTAAACTTGTATTAATTCCGCGTCATTTTGAAAGATATAAGAATCCTATCTAAAAAAGTGGTGTAACGATTTGTCTCGAAAATCTCGCAATCAATGTTGTTGAAAACTTGATTGGTGTTTCATTACTTTAAGTTGTTCTATATCCTAAATTTGAAAATTTGAAAAATAAATCTACAAATAATCTCTTTCAATAAGAAAAATCGTAGGAAAACTTATGCGAATCGAGAAATATTTGTGCTTTTAAATACTCTTTACGTTTTTCGGTTTTATTAATGTTTTTTTTTACAGAAAATTGACATTTCTTAATAAAAAAAATTAAATTTTAAAGGTTAACAAATGTTTTTGAAGAATTTTAGGTTACGTTGCCGTTTTTAATAAAAAATTGGTGTTTTAAAAAAACATTATTATAATTTGAACAAGATTTAGAATCTTTTAACAATTTTGGATTATGTTAGTATTTTTCATCGGAAATTTATATTTTTAACTTCAAAAAATTAGATTTCAAAGAAGATTCACAACTTTTTAACCATTTTTGGTTATGTTGGCATTTTACACCAGAAGACGCTATTTTAAGTAAAAAATCATTAGATTTCAAAAAAGTTTTAATTTCTTTGTACAATTGTAGGTTATGATAGGGGTTTTCAATATACATTTCAAATAAGATTTACAATTTTTTAACAGTTTCAGATTATATTAACGTTTTTCACATGATACTGGTGATTTTAAACAAAAATCATTAGATTTCAAAAAAGGTTTATAATTTCAAACCATTTTCTGTCATGTTATATTAGTGTTTTTCGTCGGAAATTATTAGTATTTTTAATGAAAAATTATTAGATTTCAAAGAATATCAACAACTTTAGGTTATGTTGGTGTGTTCCACCTGAGATTAGCATTATTAAACAAAAATAATTAGATTTAAATCCAAAGATTTATGTTTAAGATAATAGAATTTACAAGTTTGAACAATTTTGAACAAAAGTGTTTTTCGTGAGAAATTGACATTTTTATTCAAAAATCATTAGATTTGCAATGAAGACTCATAATTTTTTAACAATTTTACGTTACGTTGGCGTATTTTAAAACAAAAACTATTATAATTTAAACATTATTCAGAATCTTTGAACATCTTTTGATCATGTTAGTGTTTTTCGTCGGAAATTGGTATTTAAAATTTTTTTAAATTAGATTTCAAAGAAGATTCACAACTTTATCAATAATTTATGGTTATGTTGGAATTTTACACCAGAATATGGTATTTTTAGTAAAAAAGTATTAGATTTCGAAATAAGATACATTTTTTTTACAATAGTAGGTTAAGATAGTGGGTTTCAAGGTTTTCAATATAGATTTCAAAGAATATTCACAACTTTTACTGAAAATTCCTTAAAATCTTTTAAATTACCCAAAAGTATTTCAAATCCTTTAAAATCTCTTGAAATTATGAAAATCTAATAAAAACTCCTTAAAATCGTTCAAAATACACTAAAATATTTTAAATACTTTTAAACTTTTTGAAAAATTCGTTGGAATCTTTAAAAGTTCCATGAAATCTTTTAAGTCTCTTGAAAATTCCCTGGAATCTTCAAAAATACATAAAATCATTCAAATCCTTTGGAATCCCTTTAAATTATTGAAATCTATTGAAAATTCCTTGGAATCATTTAAAATACCTTAAAATATTTTAAATCTTTTGAAAGAAGATTCACAATTTTTAACAATTTTAGGTTATGTTAGCTTGATTCACCGAAAATATGTTATTTTAAACAAAACAAAAAATTAAATTTAAAAAAAGATTTACAATTCTGAATAATTTTTTGTTATGTTACATATGTTAATGTTTTTCGACGAAAATTGATATTTTTATTTTTAAAAAAATCATTAGATTTTAAAGTATAGATGGAGTACATTCACAATGTTTATACAATTTTAGGTTATGTTGAGTTTTATACCAGAAATCGATATATTTAATAAAAAATTATTGGACTTCAAGAAGGATAACATTTTTTTAAAGAATTTTAGTTTAGGATTGCGTTTTTCACCGGATATTGGCATTTCAAAGTTCTAATTTTTTTTTTTAAATTCGTTTTGAAACATTTTAATTTAAAAATTGCGGGAGTTTGAACGAATTGCGCGTGTTTATTTTCTATGAAGTAAAATTGATTTCAACTTTTGTTCAGCTTCTAATCCTAACCATGATTGCGTCATGTCAATGGAAACTTCATAATTTAATGAATATTCCTTAAAACCGTTTAAAATACCCTAAAATATTTCAAATTCGTTGAAATCTTAAAATATCACTTGAAATGTTTTAAATCTCTGGAAAATTCCTTGGAATCTTTAAAAATACCGAAAAATCATTCAAATCTTTTGATATTCCTTCAAATTATTGAAATCTATTGAAAATTCATTAGAATCATTTAAAATATCCTAAAATATTTCAAATCCTTTGAAATCTTTCGAAAGAAGATTCACCATTTTTTCAAACAATTTTCGGTTATGTTTACGTGTTTCACCGAAAAATGGTTATTTGAAACAAAAATAATTAAATTTCAAAAAAATTTTACAATTCTGAATAATTTTATTTATTCTGTTACACATTAATTTTTTTCGCTGAAAATTGGTATTTTTAGTTTTAAAAAACATTAGATTTCAGAGTAGATTCACATTTTTGTACAATTTTAGGTAATGTTTGCGATTTATACTGGAAATCTATCTTTTCAATAAAAGATCATTGGATTTCAAAAAAGATTTTAAAAAGTTGAAGAATTTTAGTTTAGGTTGGCGTTTTTCGCTGCATATTGGCATACATTTCGGAGAAGATTTACAGTTTTCAAACAATTTTAGATTATGTTAACATTTTTCACGATAAACCGGTTATTTTTAATTTTAAAAAACATTATGTTTCAAATCAGGCTTAACATTTTAAAACAAATGTTAGATTATTTTTTTCATCGAAAATTGGTTTGAATCTTGAATTAATTTTTTTTTTTAAATTGGTTTTTAAACATTTTAATTTATAGCTAACCATGATTATGCCATGTCAATGAAAACTTCAATAATCTAGTATTATGGAATCCTCACGAAATAAATAATGTTCTCGAAGTTCAGCATGTTCCTCCTCAAAAGGTCTAACCAGAGAAAAAAATCTCCAAGTTTAATTTCTAATTATAATTATTTCGACTATCTTGAAAATTTTACCAATATAGAATTTTTTTTAAAATAAAATTAGAGAAGCCTTTTCCCAGGATAAAAAGGTGCTAGAAATAAAAAAGGTCATGAGAGACTCTAATGTTGAAAAATTGATAACCGAGCGGGTTTGTACACCAAGAATCATGCATGTAAATTGAAGAAAAACACCGAAAAATATCTAAGAATTATTTTTTTTGTCCCTACCTGGATTTTGCAATTGCACGTCTCAATTCTCGTTGAAGACGTTGAACCTCGTGTTCTGCTTGGTGATATAAAGCAGTCGTTCGTCGATGCTCGGCTTCCGAAAGCGCCCTCTCGTGTTCCGATTCGTTGACTCTAGATGTCGCATGGTTTAACATTTCCTTAAAAAAAGTTTTAATTGATATTTTATCTTTTAAAAATTAGAAATAATATCAGATTGGACGAGTTCATTTTAAAATTCTCTAAAATGGCTACAATGGTCAATTTTATAGTTTGAAGCAATCATTGTTGCTCAAACCCTGATTCTGAAAATAGAGCATCTTTTTTTATTACCTGCCAAGCATTATCAAAACACCGTCCTTCAGTCTTGAGACCCTCTTCGGCTAAATAAACCATTTCTTTGGCTGCTGCATGTTGGCTGTTTGCTCTTTCAAATGTGACAGCAGCTCTTTGCGTTTCTGTTAAGGCCTGCATATTAAATTAGAATCAAATACATAATTGAATAGACTCTCGCCTTTTATTACTTATATATTATAGGATAACATCAATATTCAGCATAATGACAAAAATGGATTTGAAAGATTTTTAAAGTATCCCAAAGGGTACTTTTTGTCACGCTAATAGGGTACTTTAATTCAAAAGAATTCAAATAAATTGGAATTTTTTTAAAAAATCATAAACTTCCATTCATTTGCGTAAACTTGGAATGAATTTAGAAGAATTTAGAAAGCAAGAAAAATTCGATGAAATTCATGAAAATTCAACGTGAATTAAAAAAAATTCAAAAGAATTTGACGAAATGCCTAAGAATTCAAGGTGAGGTTAGAAGAATTGTGGATCAATTATATAACAACTTTTAAAAATTCAAAAATCCACCGAATTAAATAGAATTGAGTGAATTTAGATGAATTAGAATGAATTTAAAAAATTCAAGAAAATTGGAAAAAATTGTTAAAATCGAAAAAATTCCATTTATTACAATAGAATTTGAGTGAATTTAGAGGAATTGAAGGGAAATGAGAAGAATTCGATAAAATTCATAAAAAATCAAACTGAATTTTTCAAAATCAAGTGAATTCAAAAGACTTAAAAAATATGAAAAAATTAATTGAATTGAGTAAGTCTGAAATGAGTTGAGAAAAATTAAAGAGAATTTAAAAGAATTTCATGACATCCTAAGAATTTAAGGTGAGTTTTAAAGACTTCAAGATGAATTAAACAAAACCTTTTTGAAAATCCATTAAACTGAATAGAATTTAGAAGAATTTAAAAGAATTCAGGATGAATAAGTAAGAATTCAGGGCAAATTCCCAATGAATCGCAAAAAATATTTAAAAATATCTTGAAAACTTTAAAACCCTACGAAATCCCTCACTTCTTGTGAATAAATTCTTTGAAATCCATTAAAACATTCTATTATCCTGTGAAGTTCTGTGAAGTTCTATGCAATTTGATGATATTTCCAAAAATCCTGAAAAATTTATTAAAATACCTTGGGAGCTTTTAAAATAATTGAAATCCTTAGGAAATCTTATAAAACCCCTTAGAATCTTTTAAAATATTTTAAAACCTTTAGGTCCTGTAAAATCCTGCCATATCTTCCGAAATTCTTTAAAACCACATGCAAATTTTTTTATATCCCTTAAAATTAAAAAAACCCTTGGAAATCCCTTGAAATTGTTTAAAGCTCCTGAAAATGCCTGGAAATCTTTTAAAATACCATACAATATTTCCAATCCTTTAAAATCTCTTGAAATACCTTGCAATTTTTTAAAGCACTTCAAAATGCCAGGGAATTTGAAAACATACATTAAAATATTTCAAAACCTTTGATAACTTTATCAATTGATTCTCAGGATCAATTAAATAAAAACTTTTAAAAATTCGGAAAAAAATCCAGTGAATTAAGTAGAACTGAGTGAAGAATTCAAGTAATTAAAAAATTCAAAAGAATTCCAAAGAATTAAAAAAATCAGGATAAATTAATAAGAATGCAGAGTGAATTCCAAAAAATAATTTCAAATCTCTTTAAATATTTGAAACCCTACAAAATACCTCACTTCCCATGAATAAATTCTTCGAAATACACTAAAATATTATAAAATCCCGTGTAATTCTATGATGATATTTCCTGAAATTCTCGAAAATGTAGTAAAATACATTGAGAGCTTTAAAATCCCTTAAAATCATTGAAATGCTCAGAAATCTGATAAAATTATGTGAAATCTTTTAAAATACCTTAAAACCTTATAGATCCTGTAAAATCGTTCCATTCTCTTTTTTTTGGTTTCACACGAAGGTTTGGTGCGCTTGCACTACTGAGACGTGCGATCACCCGAACCATTCGGGTGCTCAACCGAAACAGCAGCAACCGAAGTGGTGGGGGGCCCACCCCAATATTTGGGGAGCTTGCACGAATGATTCGGGTAGTGGCACGAATGATTAAGGTCGTTAGACAACTGGAATCAATTAAAAATCTTACACGTTGATGATTACAGTTCAACCCTGTCCTAAAGCACTACATGTACATTATCGAGTTTTCGATTATGTGATTTACCTAATCTTAGAATGCTCCATTAGTATAAATATGAGTGATGAACAATAAATTCGACATAACCTAGAAAGAGTGAAATTCGGGAAGAACCTGATGTTCATCAGCTGCGGCCATTAGCGAACATGCGCAAACGTCGAACGCGCAACATCCAACGCTGTTGACGACTCGCATCTCCTGAATCATTCGTGCAAGCTCCCCAAGTATTGGGGCGGGCCCCCCACCACTTCGGTTGCTGCTGTTTCGGTTGAGCACCCGAATGGTTCGGGTGATCGCACGTCTCAGTAGTGCAAGCGCACCAAACCTTCGTGTGAAACAAAAAAAAAGAGAAACCACCCGAACTATTGGGGTGTAAACCCGAACTACACGGGAATTCTTCGCTCAGTGTAGAAAATTCTTCATCCTAAAATATTTCAATCGACTTGAAATCCCTTCAAATTATTGAAATCAACTAAAAATTCCTTGGAATGTTTTAAGATGCCCTAAAATATTTCTAATCCTTTGGAATACTACAAAATACCTCACTTCTCGTGAATAAACTTTTTTAAATCGGAAGATTTCAAAGACTTCAAACATTTTTAAAGAAATTTTAAAAGATATTAAACATTTCAAGATGTTTTATGGGATTTCACGAGATTTAAGGGATTTTAAAAATTTCAACAGATTTTAAGCAATATAGTGTATTTTGAAAAATACCGAGGAATTTAGTGAGATTTTAGAGAATTTTGTAGGATTACCAAGGTAGCCGCTGGACCGGGAAATGATAGTACATTTATTTTTGACAGGGAATTTTTGCATATTTTTAAAAGAGAAATCTATCCAAACACTTGAAATATTTTACAGTACATTACAAATTTTCCATTTTTGGTCTTCATTTTTAAGCCTGCATTTTCAAGTAAAAGAATTTCAAAATTCAGTTTTGAGTTTTACATAATTAAAAATTAAAAGCGTTTGAAATTGAACATTTTTGATAAAAAGCATTTTAAGTTGATTAACTGTAAATATAAAAAAAATTAATGATTTTTAAAACTGTACTGTATTACGAGTACTAAAAATTGAACAATATGTCATAGACCAGGACACTTTATAATCAATTGTTTTCAAAGGATGAGGAATAAGGGTGGTGAAAATTGACACCAATTTTAAAGGTTTTAAAGTGTTTTAAAAGGGTTTCGAAATATTGTAAGGCATATTAGAAAACTTTAAAATGTTTCAATGTACTTCAAAAAGAAAACGTTTAAAAAAAATTTTATATTCAAATAGTCATAATAAATAATTCATTTTACAAGACAATTCTAAAACTGTTCCAAATTAAACAATTTACAGATTTTAACGTTAAAAATGGAACTTGTTCAATTCGAAAGCCTTAGTAGTTAAACAAATTTAAACGTCGGATTAAAACTTTACAAAATATTTTCAATTTTAAAATAACTTGGAATTAATAGATTCAGAGTTATACGCTTTTATTCAATTTCAAATCGTATTTTAATATTGTTTTAACCAAAAATATTCAACTTTAATCCATGCAATTTAAATTTATTTCAATTAAAAAAACGATATTTTGATCAAAAACTGAAAATTTGAAACAGAAGTGTTTCAAATAAAAAGCCTTGAATCTATAAAATTTCAGAGTGCTAAATTTAAACTTTGAACGTTATAATTTTAATGGTTCAATTTAAAAGTTTTAATTTGTGAGTAAAAGCACTGAAATTTGGGTTTTAAATAACAAATTAACAATTATTAATTTGAAACGACTTAAAATAAAAATAATTTTACTTCTAATTTAAAAAGTGTTCAGTTTAAAGAAAACTTTGAATTTTTCTAACTTAAAATTGCTTAAAATGATATAATTTAGAACATTTATAAATTTCTTGTTTCTTTCTTCAATTTAGAGCATCAAAAGTGATAGCGATTTATATATTTTAACCAGAAATCTTTAAACTCTTCAATTCATAAAAATTAAGAATTTAGAATTTTGCAGTTTAATGGCATTTCATTTAAAATGGTTCAATTGAATTGAAAAAGTGTAAATTATTTAGCGTTTGGATAAACAATTTCTGAATTGAAAATTTTTTTAGCTTCAAAGTTTAAATTTTAAAATTCAAAAGAGTTCAACTTAAGTGGTTTGATTAGCAGTTTAGTTATGACTGATTATTATTACTTTAAAAGAAACAAACGAATTTTTTAATTTCAATGACCTTGAACAATTTTAGCAAACCGACAAATGATCGAAAACTTGTTTCCTCGAATAAAACGGCCACCATGATTATATAAAACTTCAAGAGATTAAAAGATATGTAAGGATTGTCAAATGATTTCGTAAGATTTCAGAAAATTAAAAAAAAAAGATTTCATAAGACTGCACGGAATTTCTAAAGATTCAAAGGGATTCCAATTTTTTTTAGAGTTTTCCAGGGATCATAAAGGACCTCATCTAATTCTGTTGTTTTCACGGGATTTTAGAGAATTTAAAAGATTTAATCATTTTTTAAGGAATTTTGAGTTCTATTCGCTCAGTAATTTCAATGGATAAATACTGACACTTTTGTACACATTTTACCTACATACATATTTAATATGTAATCCTTATCTTAAGTAAAAAAAAATATAAATTTCGATTACCTCTTTAGCTTTGAATCTCGCATCATAGTAGGGCCTTGATTTTTCTATACAGTCGCCTAACTTTTTGGCAAGAGTGTCGATTTTTAGTGAGGATTCGCAAAGTAGTTCTCGAAAAGTCGCCCTTGCTTCCTAAATTTAGAAAATTTAAATTATATTATCAAAATATGATTAGGGTGACCAGATGGCTTGATCGGAAAATCAGGACATTATCCCGCTTCTCACCCCCTTTAACCACTAGTTTCCCCCACCTCCAATACAATTTAACTTGAGGCGCGTTATTTAAAAAACTGGGTTGCTACAAAATACCAATTTCGAAATTCCCCAACCTTCCCTGATTTTTCCAAAAAAAAGATACACTTTCAATTAATACAATTAATTTTCTACCAAAAAGATGAATTTGTAACAAAATATATGGATTTTCAACAAAATAGTTAAATTTTTAACCAAAGAAATGAATTTTCAACCAAGAAGATTAATTTTCTACCAAAAAAGACGATTTTTCAACAAAATAGTTACATTTTTAACCAAAGCAATGAACTTTTAGCTATAATGATATATCTCAAATAAATAAAAAAATTATGTTTGAACCAAATTGTTGATTTTTCGAACAAAAAGATTCATTTTCAACCCTAAACATTAATTTTCTACCAAAAAGACGAATTTTCAACAAAATTCATGAGTTTTCAACTAAAAATAAAATAGTTATATTTTCAGTTTAAAAAAATAATTTTTAATGAAAAAAACAACGAATTTTCAAAAAAATAGTTAAATTTTCAACCAATGACATTAATTTTCAACAAAATACATGAATTTTTAACTAAAAAAGATAACATTTTCAACCAAAAATGGAATAGTTAAATTTTTAATTGAAAAATTGATTTTCATCAATTTAAAACGAATTTTCAACGAAAAATATTTGTATTTGAAACCAAAAACAGTTGAACTCAACCAAGCAGTTGCATTTTTATTTTTGTTGTATTTTCAACAAAAAAGTTAATATTCGACTAAATAGTTGAATTTTCAACTGAAAAAGACGAATTTTTAACAAAATAGTTGAAAAACCTCGATCAAAAAAGATTATTTTTCAAACATGCAGTTGCATTTTTAGCTCAAAAAGATGAAGATTCTTCGAGAACCGATAAAGTTTTAAAATAAAGAGACGAATTTTCAACCAAGAAAGATTTTTCAGTCAATAAAGAAAAAAAATTTCCTCCAAAATGTGGAATTTTTATGCCAACAAGAAAAATTGTCTTTAAAAAAGCTGAATTTTCAAATAAAAAATATGAATTTTCAAACCAAAAATGTGAATTTTCAACAAAAAAGTTAATATTCGACTAAATAGTTGAATTTCCAACCGAAAAAGACGAATTTTGAACAAAATAGTTGAAAACCCTCGATCAAAAAAGATTATTTTTCAACCATGTAATTGCATTTCTAGCAAAAAAAGATTAAATTTCTACGAGAACAGATGAATTTTTTAACCAAAAAGACGAATTTTTAAGCAAACAATTTTAAAAAAAAAAGCTGAATTTTCAAACCGAAAATATTCATTTTTAACAAAAAAGTTAATATTTGACCAAAAAGTTGAATTATCAACCAAAAATATTGATTTTTTGTTTTTAACAAAATTGTTAAATTTTGAACAAATTAATAAAATTGTATGTTCATTTCCTAAGTTTATAAATTATACAAATTACTTTTTCGAGGTCCACATTTTTATTTAAATAATTGAGTACAATCTGCACAGGTGCACAATACCTTAATTATTTTAAATACTTTTGAGAACTTCCAATCTTCCCTCAGAACTTCCCTCAGAAATTGTGAACAAAATTTACCTCCGTGCCATAAAAATCGCGAATTTTCGTTTTCGGGCGTGAAATAGCAATACATAGCACAAAAAATCAGAAAATCAGGACAGCGATAAAAAATCAGGACATGTCCTGATAAATCAGGACGTCTGGTCACCCTAAATATGATTAAATCTATACCGTTTGAGAGCAATCTTGAAAGCGACTTCCACAGCCCCATGATAATGATTAAAGTAATTAAAATGAATGAATTTAAGTGTCACTTTTAAGGTGAAATTTAGTATTTGAAATTTCGAGTACAATTGTTGCATTTTTTTTCTTCTGAAACTGAATTTCTTGCAAAATGTCTCGGTTAGTATTTGATAAAACTCTCCTTGCAGTACCCTTGCGACGTAGGCTGAATTCACGAGTTATTTAGAGTAATCTCAGTTCTAATAAAAGACGAATGAAATTCTTAAGATATAATTTAAGAGTTGCGATGTGTGCGCTATTATCCAGTTATCTGCGCTATGAAGCAATCACTCTAATGAAATCCAATCGCTACCAGTTACAAAACTGTATCTGGGCTTCGCAGATATAATGTTTACTTTCGTCTCACTCGAGTGATTTTTATATTCAATTTTTAATTATATTTTATCAGAAATTAAAATCCAATCATTCACACTTCTAAATTTAAAAGTGTTTTACTATTAAGGGATCGTCCATAAACTACGTTACCAATTAGAGGGGGGAGGAGGTCACGCTAAAAACTACGGTGTGAATCATACGAGTGTTGGGTAAGTTACTTTTTTTGAGTAACTAGTTATAGTTACGTTACTTAATAGAAAAAGGTAACTAGTTACAGTTACCAGATAAAGTAACTTCCTTCATTTTATAGTTTAAAAATCAAAATAACTAAGATGATAATTTATAAAAACTAAATTAAAAAAGAAAAAGGCATTAGTTGAAGTAAGTATTACTTTAAGTAAGTAAGTAAGTAAGTACTTTTCGGTCACATTTTTTAACCAAACATTTGTATTTTTACCCAAAATATATTAAATTTTTATACCGGAAAAAATTAATTTTCATGCCAAAAGGACGAATTTTCAACAAAGAAGTTACTTTTCAACCAAATAGATGAATTTTCTATCATTTTCAAACCTAAAAGAAGAATTTTCTACAAATAAGTTAAATTTCCAACCAAAAAGTTAATTTTTGAGAAAATTTCGACTTTCTACCAAAATACTTAAATTTTTAACAAAATACATCAATTTTCAATCAAACGGTTGAATTTTCATATTAAAAAAGTTCATTTTCAACCAAATAGTAGAATTTTCTATCATTTTCAAACCTAAAAGACTGATTTCCAAACAAAACAGTTAAATTTCCAACAAAAAAGTAAATTTTAAACCAAATAGTTGAATTTTCTAGCACTTTCAAACCAAAAAGACGTATTTTCTACCAAATTTTTAAATTTGCTACCAAAATACATACATTTTCAAGAATATACATGAATTTTCAACCAAATGGTTAAATTTTTATACCGAAAATATTAATTTTCAGGAAAAAAGTTAATTTTCAACCAAACAGTTAAATTTTCTACCATTTTCAAAACAAAAAGACGAATTTTCAACAAAAGAGTTCAATTTTCAATAAAAGTTAATTTTCAACCAAATAGTGGAATTTTCTAGCAAAATATTTAAATTTCCCACCCTAAAAAAAAAACGAATTAAAAAGAAAATAGTTAAATTTTCAACGAGAGACGAGTTTTCAACTAAAATTATGAATCTTTAACCAAGCAACTGACTTTTTAACAAAGTTTATTATTTTTCAACCAACTAGTTAAACTTTCTACCAAAATAGTTGAATTCATAGTTGATGAATTTTGAAACGGAAAAGCCCAATTTTCAACCAAGAAAGAAAAACAAATATCCACTAAATTGTAGAATTTTCAAGCCAAGAAGAAGAATTTTCTACAAAACAGTTATATTTTCAGAAGGAAAATATGAATTTTCAACCCAAAATTACTTTTCAAACAAATAAGATAGTTGAATTTTTAACAAAATGCATGAATTTGCAACCAAAACAGATGAATTCTCAACGAAAATAGCTGAATCCTCAACTAAAAGAGATTAATTTTCTACCCAAAACTGACCCATAAAGTTCCAAGTTACTGCAAAAATCGTAACGAAGAGACGTTACAAGTTACTTTTTAAAAAAGTAACAAAGTTACCCTAAAAGTTACAAATAACCCAACAAACAAAATCAACTAATTTTGGTTGAAAAGTCTACTATTATATTTTGGGTTCGGAATTCATCTCGTTTGGTTAAAAATTCTAGTACTTCGCTAAAACTGTTATTATTTTGTTGAAAATGCAACTATTTTCTTAAAAAGTCATATTTTATGGTCAGAAATTCAGCTACTTGTTTAAAAGTGAAACTACGTTGTTCAAATTTTATTTTTTGGGTTGTGGATTCCTCTCCTTGATTGAACAATTAATTATTCCATTTTTAGAAAATTAATTTTCCGAGATAAAAGATAATCTTTTGGGTTGAAATCTTTTGTTGAGAATTTTTTTTTTAAGATGCATCATTTTAGATGAAAATGTAACTATTTTGTTGAAGACTCGCTTTTTTTGTTGTTAAGAATTAATTTTTTCAACTAGCAATGTAACTATTCAATTTTTGGTTGAAAATTGATATTTTTTATTTAAAATTGATCTTTTCTAGTTGAAAATTCATGTATTTTGTTAAAAATTCGTCTCTCTTCGACGAAAATTAATCTTCTTGGTTGAAAATTCATCCTTTTGGATTCAAAATGCAGCTGTTTGGATCTAAATTAAGCTGGTTTGAGGATTCAATAATTTTGTAGAAAATTAAACTATTCAATTGAAAATTAACTTTTTTGTTAAAAATTAAACTATTTTTATGAAAATTTAACTTTTTGGTAGAATATTAATTTTTTTGTTAAAAAAAATTATATTTATGGGTTAAAAAAAGCCTTTTGTAGATAATTCATCTTTTTGGCTTTAAAATTCAACAATGTTGTCAAAAATGAATGTACTATGTTGAAAATTCGTGTTTTTTGGTAATATTATAATATATATTTTTTTTTCTTGATGAACAATTCATTTTTTTTTTTTTTAAATTTAACTATTTGGTTAAAAATTCACCTCCTTGGTTGAAAATTTAACTCTTTCATTTTAGAAAATTCATCTCCCGGGTTAAACAATCATCTTTTGGGATGAACTCTTTTGTTGAAAATACATTTTTTTAAAGATTCATCATTTTTAGTTGAAAATGCATCTCTTATGTTGAAAATGTAACTATTTTGTTGAAAATTCGTTCTTTTAGAGTTGAGAGTGCATTTTTTGAACTAACAATTCAAATATTCCATTTTTGGTTTAAAATTGATATTTTTGTATTAAAAATTGATCTTTTTTAGTTACAGTTCATATAATTTGTTAAAAATGAGACTTTTTTGTTCGAAAATTAATCTTGTTGGATGGAAATACATCCTCTTTGGTTAAAAATGCAAATGTTTGGGTCATTAATTAATCTGGTTTGGTTGAGGATCCACAATTTGGAATAAAATTAAATTATTCGGTTGAAAATTACCTTTTTTGTTAGCGATTCATATTTTTTGTTTAAATCCAAATATATGGTTAAAAATTAGACTATTTTTATGAAAATTTAACTTTTCAGTACAAAATTAACTTTTTGGTTAAAAAGTCATATTTTTGGGTTGAAAATTCAACCGTTTTCTAAATAAACCGCCCTTTCGGCTTTAAAATTCCACAATTTTGTTGAAAATTGATGTATTTTGTTGAAAATTCGTGTTTTTTGGTAGAGCATTAATCTTTTTGCTGGAAAATTCATCTTTTTATTTGAAAATTAAACTACTTGTTTGAAAATTCATCTTTTTTAGTTAAAAAATTAACTAATTGGTTGAAAATTGTACTAGTTTGTTAAAAATTCATATTTTTTTAAGATTCACCTCTTTGGTTTAAAATTTAATTTTTTTGTTGAAAATTGTTTTTTTTTTTGTTAAAAATTATTTTTTTTTTATCTACGGTTGTCAACGAGGAGAGACGGGGAGGTCACAAATAGCCTAAAATTGGTAACGAAGTTTATGGATGACTTTTTATTCAGTGTTGATATTTAAATATCCAAAGCTATATCAATTCCACTACTTATGCTACAATTTGTTTTATACGTGGTCACTTATTCTAAATCCTATTTTTGATTTATTTTTATTACAAAACTGAAATTTTTAATACCAATTGTCGCTAAGAATATACTCTGTTTTTATTACTTTTTAAAATAATTTTGTACCTTTTGAATATAATTTAAATTGTGATGAATTTAATCTGGAGATTGTCTATTAAAGTGCAAATTTTGTCGTGCAAGAATAAGTTCTAAAAACTTACGTCTAAATCGACTTCGAGTTTATTAATATCGTCAGTCGCTGTATTAAGTCTTTCGAGTTCGATCTGAAATGATTAAAATAATTATTTTAACAAAATTCTGATAAAAAAATTAAAGAAAAATAATTATAACTTTCTATTTGATTCTAAAGATAATGCAATCCAAGTAAAACCTGAAACAATATTTCAAAAAATTGCAGTGTGTCAAGGAGCAAAAGAAACAGGCAAAAACGAGGTCGAATTATTACAAATTAATCCAAAAAGAAAATCTGAGGTAAATGACAAAGTAAAAATTAAATAACATTTCAATGAAAAATTAACGGGTGTTATCAAAAACCTATCAAAAAATAATCAAATAAATTGTAACGGTTTTCCTAACAAAATTATCCATAATTATGTTAAAAAATGCATTAACTAATATTTAAGCTTTTAAAATTAAATAATTTTTAACAAAAATAATGAAAACTTAAGAAATTTTCATTTAAAACTTTAAAAGATTAAATTTTTTAAATAGAAGCATTTGAATTTGAAGACTATGAGAATGGTTATCAAAATTTCCCGAAAACTAACCCCCTTTCCAGCAGAATTCAGAGCTAACGTTACGAAAAATTGCCTATTTTTTAAACTGAAATCGTGAAAATTTTGATAATTTCCAGTTAAATCATTTAAATTTCGAGTTGAAAGTAGTATTAAAGTTCCAAATTAAAGAAAGGTTGTGCATAAAACGTTGAAGATTCTAAAATTCCTAAATTTGTAATTGAAACACTTAAAAAACTGAATAATTTAAGACTTAAGATATTCTAAATTTAACAGTTTCAAAGTTGGAAAAGTAAAAAATATAAACTGAAAATAATCTTTTTTTAATTCGCAGAAATATTTCTAATCCAGTAACAATAATAAAGCATATTCTCATGAAAATTGAAAACAAAAATTAATTTACATTTCCATAAAAAATTTTACGTTTTAATTTGAAATTGTAAGTGTTCAACAAAAAGTTCCAAAATGAAAAAAAATGCAGACAATATGGAAAGTTCTCTTTTAAATTTAACACTTCCAAAAATGTCGTCTTTCAAATTTGAAATTGGTGCGAAATAATTTTTTTTTTAAATTAAAGCGTTCGAAATACAAATATTAATAAATGGTGAAAATTTATACGTTAGAAATTAAGGAAAAAATACCTGAATTTTATCATCAAAAGGTGAAACCAAAATTGCAAAAATTTAACACTGTTAACTCTTCATTTATTTTAGTTCTAAAAATTGTCCTTATTACCAAACGAAAATAAATGTTTTTGACTTTAAAAATCAAAATTCCGTGAAAAATATTCTAAATATTAACATGTCTATCACGGTAAGAAGAGAAGAATCGAAATAAATTCAGAATCTGTATTATAATGAATACGCGATTCTTGCTCCATCCCGATACCCACCAGAAGGAATAGAAAAAGAGCCAAATTTAATTTATTTTAATTAATTAGTCTGAAAAATACGTTAAAAATGTATGTTTTTCTCTAATGATAATACAGAGTCATTGACAAATTTAATTTATTTCAATTCCTTTTCCTGTGTGTCTTACTAGGGTAGTCCAGATTTTTTTTTTAATTTTCATGCATATCATCCCCAAATGTGTTCAAGCCTCATGAAGTTTAACACGTATTTCTCATAATAAAAAACATGTTTTTGTAAATTTTATTCAGAAGCGACAATATTAGCTGAATCGAGTTGAAATTCAACATTTCTTTTCAAAATTAGACATAGAATACGAATCAAAAATTACTTTTTTTATATATCACCCGCATAAGTCTATTTTATCAGTTCCCAAAAGAAACCCCATTAGTGAAAAATTGGGTTTTGCGAATTTTTGGCACTAATTATGATTTTTTTGTGTTTTTTTTAATACAAATTGTTTCTAATGCATGAAGTATTACTTTCTATTTATAATTAGATCTTTAAATAAATGTTTAAAACAATATATTATTGTTTCTAGCAATTTCCTCTTAGAATAGATTTAGAAAGTCGCGTTTAATCCGAATTTTTCAAAATTACTTTCAACTTTTTAGTTAGACAGAGGAAATAATCAACTAAATTTAACAGAAGTAAAATTATAATTAATTTTTTTTATTTATTATTTTTAATTATATTCCCTGTGAATAATGCTAAAAAGTTGCGGGTTTTTCTGAAATACTCAACTTTTTGTCCACTTTTCAATTAGATTCAGGTAATAATTAATTCAAGTTAACGAACATAATTGTTGAAACAATTTATTATTTTTAATAATATTCTCTTTGAATAATACTAAAAAGTTGCAGGTTTTTCTGAAATATTTGACTTTTTGTCCACTTTTTACTTAATGAGATAATAAATAATTCAGGTTGTCAAATATAATTGTTCAAACAATTTATTATCGTTTATAACTATTTTCTATTAAAGTCATGCTAGAAAGTTGCGCTTTTCTTTGACTTTTTAGTCAGGAACAAATAATAAATAATAAATATTCATATTAATTTAAACAAAAAGGCTCTCAGAAACTGCTAAAAAAACCTTACATTTAATATGAACCATATAGAAAATTGGAAGAATATTTCAAATATCTGTTTTATTTCAGAAAAAATATATTCACAAAAAAGAAAGAGATTGTTTAGAAAACTATTTTGTTCATAACTAAAAAGCCAAAGCAATGTTAAAAGTTTCAGATAATACCGCAACTATCTAGCATTAACATAGGAGAAGATAGTTATACACAATAATAATTTGTTTAAACAATTACGTTTTCTAAATTGCATTAATTACAAGCTCACTCTAATTAAAAACTCTATTTAAAAAATGGACAGAAAATAGAAAATTCTAGAAAAAACTGCAACTTTGCTCTAACTGAAAAGTAGACAAAAAGTTGAAAATTTCAGAAAAAAACAACAGCTTTCTTGTATTATCCAAAGAAAACATTAATGAAAATAATGATAATAAATGGTTTTAACAATTACTTCTGTTAAATTTAATTGATTATTGCTTTGCTCTAACTGACAAGTGGACAAAAAATTGAAAATTTCAGAAAAAACAGCAACTATCTTGCATTATTCAAAGAAAATATTAATAAAAATAATAATAAATGGTTTTAACAATTACTTCTGTTAAATTTAATTGATTATTGCCTCGCTTTAACTGAAAAGTGGACAAAAAGTTGAAAATTTTAGAAAAAACTGCAACTTTCTAGCATTATTCTAAGAGAATATTAGGGACGACTGAAAAATCCCGAAAAATAAAATTCCTGAATTTTCTAGTTCGGATATTTTATAATTGTGCAATTTTCTGTTGGGAATATTATTATTATTTTAATAAATAAATCATATTGATAAATTTTTTAATTCGGTAATATTATAAACTATCAGGAATTTTATTATTCGGAAATTTTCCAATCCGGTAATATTATAAATTGTTCGGGAATTTTCCAATTCGAGAATTTTGCAGTGTCGAGAATTTTATTTTTCGGGATTTTTCATTCGTCCCGAATATTATTGTTGTAAACAATTGGAAAACTTCGGAAAAAACGCGACTTTCTAACTATTCTAAGAGAAAAATGTTAAAGACAATAATAAATTGTTTAAACAATTTATCTGAACATCTATTTATGTGTAGATAGTAGTATTTTGTGTATTAGAAACCATTTGTATTTTAAAAAACCGCAAAAAAACATAATCAGCGTCAAAAACTGGCAAAACCGAATTTGTGATTTATGGGTTTTTTTAACCCTATCAAACAGACTTATGGGGGGGGGGGGGGTGATATTTAAAAAACAGTTTTGATTCGTATTCTATGGCTAATTGTGAAAGGAAATCTTGCGTTTCATCTCAATTCCCGCCAATATTGAAGAATCAAAATAAAATTAACAAAAACGTCTTTTTTTCTTATGGGAAATACGTTTTAAACTTAATGGGGCTTGCGGAACCCCTAAATGTAATTTTTTTAAAAATAAAAAACACATTTTTTTGTGGATTTGAACAAATTTGGGGACGATATTCATGAAAATAGGAAAAAATACATTTTCCCATGCATTTTTGGATCATCCTGTGTTTCACGAACTTGACCTAACCTCAAATAAAGTTACAGATCTTACAGATTAAAATTGTTTACAGGCATCAAAATTACTGTAGAAGAATGAAAATAAAATCGTAATAAATAAATAAATTACTTGGCACCACAATTTTTAATCGTAAATCAATCCTAAAAACTTAATCAAGTGTTTTTTAACCTTTTTTACTGAATAATTAATTCAAACAAATAAACTAAAATCATCTGAAAGTTTACAATTGAAGGGAATTAAAAATCGCAACTTTAGTGTCTCTCGGTTGGAATTAAAAAATAGCTTTGCTAACCGGCTGCGAAAAGAAATGGAAATAAATTTCAGAATCTATTTTCTGGTTGCGCATTTTACCTTGACGGAAAAATCGTATATTTAAAAGAATGGAATAAATCTCACTTTTACGTTAAAACCAAAATGTCCTATATTTCACTATTCTTCTCATCTTACTCTAAGCTCTAAACAATTTCCAAAGAACCTGAAAATAATCTACATTTGTCTACAAAAATGCCACGTACAAGAAAATAAATATTCGTCCCAAATATCACTCATCGATTTTTCCATAAATTTTCACACTCTTGACCAATTTCCTACCAAAAGTGAAAATAATGAAATGAAATAATAAGAAAGGGAGAAAATGAAGAAGCAGCAAAAAAATAAAAGCTGACCTACAGGTCTAAAAACGTAATAAAATTATGACAATCGAAATGACAGGTGCGAAAGGAAAACTTTACTGGGGTAAAAAAGGGGAAAATGCGTGAATATTACCTGCACCCTTGGATCCACTGCATCTTCGTTAGTTTCGGAATTATCGGAACGTTCCTTTTGCACCCTTTCACTCATAATTAAAGCTACAAATTAAGTTTATTTACAAATTTCACATGCCACCTGTATCGTCTGCTACATTTCCAGTGGCCATGTTGGACTTAAAAGCCAGCGACGTACAGGGCCGTAATCTTATTTCTTTGGTCAAGGGCACTCCAGTCCCCCTAATCAATTTGGAATCCCGGTCAAGCATAATATCAGAGATAATATCTTTGGTCAAACGATTCTATTCCCGATTACACTCAATTTCAAAATCTTTCGATACTAGAACATTGAGCGCTCTGCGCGCACTAATCACCCTTTCTTTTTAAAAGATCGGTTCATTTTCCAACATTTTTTTTATAGATTTTACAGAAAATCTTATATGATTTGAAAACGTCTGACGTATATGATTTAGAGAAGTTTCTTCATTGTAGCGAGAACATTCCAGTAAATTCAATATGAGTAATAAAAATTGGAAAATTCCCGATTAATAACATTCCCGAATAATAAAATTTCCGAATAATGAAATTCCCGAATAATAAAATTTCCGAATAATAATATTCCTGAATTGGAAAATTCCCGATTATTAAATAATAAAACTCCCGAATTGGAAAATTTCCTAATTGAAAAAATCCCGAATAATAAAATTCCCGAATAATAAAATTTCCGAATAATAAAATTCCTGAATTTGAAAATTCACGATTAATAATATTCCCGAATAATAAAATTCATGAATTGGAAAATTCCAGAACAATTAAATTCCCGAATTGGAAAATTTCGGAATAATGAAATTCATATTACCGAATTGGAAAATTCCCGATTAATATCTAAAATTCCCGAAAAATAAAATTCCTGAATTGGAAAATTTCCGAATAATAAAATTTCCCAA
>CAKNYM010049504.1:103953-154363 GCA_932195095.1 Andricus curvator
ATAATATTACCGAATTGGAAAATTCCCGATTAATAAAATTCCCGAATGATAAAATTTCCGAATAATAAAATTCCTCAATTGGAAAATTCCGAATTAATAAAATTCCCGTATAATAAAATTTCTGAATAATAGAATTCCTAAATTAGAAAATTCCCGATTAATAAAATTCCTGAATAATAAAATTCCTGAATTGGAATATTAACGAATAATAAAATTCCCAAACTGGAAAATTCCCGAACAGTTTATAATATTACTGCATTGGAAAATTTCCGAATAATAAAATTCCCGACAGAAAATTGCAGAAATATAAAATATCCGAACTAGAAAATTCCCGAATCATAAAATTTTCAAATCTGAATAATTAAATTTTTTTACAAATATTATTTATTTATTAAAAATAGAGTAATCAAATATTTTTATGGAAAAAATTATTTTCAATGTTTAAAGTTCCGAAAATTATTGTTTGAATTTAAAATAACAATAATTGAAGAAAATATATTTTAGGATGAAAATGTTTTTTCAATTATTGTTTATAATTTTGTTTATATTTTATATTTGACCCAAACACAATTAAGTAACTTTAATATTAATTAACAGTCGAAATCGAATTTTTACAGTAAATTAAAAATAACCATTTTCATATATTTTCATTGCATTATTTATATTTAAATAATAGTTTTTAAAATCAAAACTTACTACAAACGGTTAATTTTTTCTAGTTATAATACAAATTTGAGCTTCTCTTTATACCTTGATCCTGTAATATGACAAATTTCACTTCAAAAGTTGACACTATAGAGAAAAATTCTTTTTTGGTTCAAAGTTCAACTACTTAGTTGAAAGTGGAACTACATTGTTAAAAATTAATTTTTTTGGTTGATGATTCATTATTTTAGTTGGAAACTAAAATACTATTCCATGTTTGGTTTAACATTTATCTTCGTCAGTTGAAAATTTAGCTATTTGGTTAAATATATCTGTATTTTTTTGAAACTTTATCTTTTGTGGTAGGATATTAATATTCTTGGTGACTAATTCACTTTTTTTGGTTTAAAATTCATTTCTTTAGTGGAAAATTTAACTATGAGGTAAAACATTTTTTTTTAATTTAAAATTTGGTTGAAAAATCATGTATTTTGTCAAAAATCATTCTTTATTGGTATAAAATCAATCTTTTTTGTTGACAATTCATTTCCTTGGTGGAAAACTTAACTATTAGATTGGAACTTCCTTTAAAGATTCACAAATTGGTTGAAAACTCATGTATTTTTCAAAAATCGTTCTTTATTGGTATAAAATTAATCTGTTTTGTTGAAAATTCATTTATTTGGTGGAAAATTAGTTTGTTTTCTTTAATTAAATTTTTTTTTTAACTGAAGATTTAATTATTACATTTTTTCAAAAACTTATCTTTTTTTGATAGACACTTTTCATTTTATTTTATTTTAAAATTATTTCCTTGCTTACAAATTTAACTATTTTATTGAAAATTCCCTTTTTTTGTTGGTAAATTAATCATTTTGTGTTCAAAATTGATCTTTTTGAGTATATATTGAAAAATGGTAATTTATCACCTGTTGCAAAAATACAACTCTTTATTGATATTTGACAATAAAGTTACTTTTGCTCATGTCAAATACAAATTCTAATTCTGAGTAATATGTCTGGCTTTGGATAAATAATAAAATTTTACATTGGTAAATCTTATATTTTCGTCAGTTTTATTATACACGCATTCTTTCATTCGACATTTTCAAATTACCCAATCGGCATTGAGGAAAAGCGACAACAATGCTTTCAAGATTTTCGTGACACACCTATTTTTTAGAGAACGGTTCAGAAAAAATATTGTTTATTACGAACTTTATTATTTATTTATTTTAATTAAAAACATTAATATTTTATTATTAATTACTTAATTGTAAAATTATAATTAAAAAAATACTAGTATCCATCATTTTAGGGATTTGTGTTACAATTATTTTTGTATACTAAAAATTATAGTTTTGTTTGTTCTATAATAATTTACTATATATTACTTATTCTATACTATATATACTTTTTCATTTGTAATTATATTTCTATCTTTTATTTGAAATTTGTAAGCTAAACGTCCATGCGATAGTAATTAATTAAATAATTATTCTCTAAAATTCCAGTATTATGTACAAAGTAATTATCAATGTTTTTTGAAATTATAAACATTCAGGAGCGAATCAATATTTTATGTTGAAAAATTTGAATTCGATATTTAATTTCCAGTGGACATGAGTTCAAAAAATGTCGATAATTAAGGTAAAACTCAGGAAATTTAAACAGATTTATAGTAGTAAGACACAGCAGTTATGGTGGTATTTATCGACCGAGCAAAGCCTGATTTATAAGTTACCAACCAATTATTAATTACCGTCAGTAATTATGCAAACTTATCGAGGTGGTATAGAAAAACGGTTAAGTGCAACTTTCTTGAACTTCTTGTGACTTTTCTTTCCATTTTTTTTGGCCATTTATTTTTTTTTTTAACTTTCAGAAACACAAAAAAATCAAAAAATTCTTGCACCACTATCGGCGGTACCATTTCTACCGACAGACGGTAATTACTTACTGACTGTCGGTAACTTATCATATATCTGGCCTTGCTTAGTCGGTAAATGCCGCCATAACTGCCCTGGAAATAAAATTAATTGATTGAAAAATATTTGAATCGGAGAATTTAAGAATTCCGATTTACGCGAATTGTGGTTTATCGGTTTGTGAAATTTTAATCGATCTTATAAATTTAATCATTTCATTCGGTCACCATATAACCATCGATTCAGGCAAATTTCATTGAATTATTTTTCTTTTGTTCAACCAGAACCATTGGAACGATTAAAAAAACTGAAAAATAATTCAACATGGTGGCCGATTGAAATGATTAAAATTCGCGTGAAACGGCATTCTTAAATTCACCGATTCAAATAATTTCCATTTAATCGATTCTTATTTCCTGGGTGCTGTATTGCGTACTCGTACTGCTTTAAATCTATTTAAATTTCGATTGGATATCATTTGGATTTTTTAAATTGAGATTGCTTTTAAAGTAAAATCATATCCAATTTCAGTTTTGAAATTTTCTCTTAATTATTTCCAAATTTTGATTTTTTTCTATTCTGGAAACTGGCAAATTGTAGTGATTTTTGTTTTGTTTGTTTAACCGTTTTTTAATGCTTCCCAATTTGGATGTGAAAAAAAATTAAATACTCTTCAAAATCACTATATCCCTTATTCCAAAGATATTGAACTGTCGAAGACATCAATATTTTATTCACTTTAATCAGGAAAAAAAATTTATTAAGGAAATTATTTGAATCAGAGAATTTAAGAATGCCGATTCACGTGAATTTTATTTATTTAAATCGGACACCAAACAGCCACCACTAATTCAAGCCAATATCGTTGAACTATTTTAGATTTTTAAAGCAGAACGGCATTCACTAGCTGACTTGTCTTATATACAGGGAATCCTATTGAAGCAACTCCCATTTAAGTCGTTCCTAGAATTTCTGTCCTCGGAATTTGGTGATGCGGGGACCGCGGGGCCGAAAGAGAAGCGGTGCTCAGTCAAGCGTGACAAACAGCATTAAGGCCGCACTCCCAGCGGATTAATTGCATCAGGTTGCGTCATGCGTCCAAATCCAATAGAAATGTTCCATACGGCCCTTCTTGGTTACGTTCGAAGCGAGCGAATGTTGTGTTCGATTTAAGTGGAGGTCGTTTAGGACCAGAACCGAAACCGCACTTAAATGGGATTTCCAGTGTATGTGAGAAATTCAGCCGGTAACTGTCGTTCCGATTGTTCCGATAAAAAAAAAAAGAAAAATAATTCAACGAAATTTTTCTGAATCGGTGGTGGCTGTATGGTGACCTATTGAAAAGATCTTTAAGAGATCGATTAAAAATTTAAGAAACCGATAGACCGCAATTTCGCGGGAATCGGCATTCTTAAATTCTCCGATTCAAATGTATTTCATTCAAGCAATTTTTTCCCTTGGGTACGCCTATTCTTATAAACAAATAAAATACAAATCTGCGATGATACATTAACACAAATGCTATATTTTCTTTTTTTTTAAAAAAAGGAAAATTTTGTCCTCTTAAGGGCCTTGGTTGGTACCCCTGGAGTTTTTCAAGATGGAGGTTGATCTCCTCTCGCGATCTGCTCTCCCACACGTACCGGGCTGGGTGTCAACTCTCAAACGAACTTTTCATTCTCGTCGGTGTGTTGAGTGTCTGAATAGGTGGATTTCATTCAGGGAAAGCGTCCAGTGTGAAAACGTCATTCCAATTTCAATTCAAGTGGTGAGTGAAAACGAACCAATCAAATCACACATTTTTCGTCCTTTCGTACTTCGAATTCGTCAGGTGGTTCTTAATTTATTATACAGGGTGGCCATCATGAATTGCATTCAAATAGGAAAAATTGTGTTTCCAGTCGTAAGGAAACTTTATATTTTGACATTTTTATGCCCTTTTAAGAATACAGAATCCGCCCAAGTGTTTAGAAACTGAGGCGCGGAGGGACTTTCCGTTTTGCCCATCGGTACCAAAATTGAGCCGTCCCTGAGAATTGAGACTTTTCATTCTACAGGGTGTCGTTTAAAACAGCAATATTGTACTCTGAGTTGAAAAATTGGTATTACTAGTACTAAGCTCCTAGATCGAAAGAAATTTTCAAAAGATAGCCTCTCTTGACATTCATTTTTTATAGATTACTCAAGAACAAAATTAAGTAAAAAATTTCAACTTAGACCAAAACAAAGATTCAATTTTTTAGTTTCAGAATCGAGGATAAAAAATTTAGTTTTTATAATTTATAATCAATTTAGATATGCTTAAAGTCTCGAGGTGGTGTCAAACTTATGTTTGAAGATTAAGGGCGTTGGAAGCAGGCCCTAGCTGCAAAATTGTATTGCCTCATTTTACCTATTTTACCTAATTTTAAAATTGGCTAATTAATTAAATAATTAATTCACACAACAAGTATTGGAATTAGCCAATTTTTCACTCCCAATACAGAGTTACAAAGATGTAATTCTAGTATTTATGGAATAAAATGAGGCAATTTGATGTTGAGGTTGGGTCCCCTGACCTTACAAATTTAAAAAACATAGTGGCTGTCCTTCAATGACAGCCACTATGTTTTTAAAATTTCTAAAGCTAAAAAATAAACTTATTGCAATTATGGCATTACCTTCTAACGTAAATTTTAACGTACAATTATAATTGTAACAATTTAGATATTTGTTTTCTTTTATTCATTATAATTCGAAATTACTTTAGGGTTACCTTATGGAAACGCTGTAGCGTAACGTTAGCGTTCCGCCGGTCCGCCAGGGTCCTGATTTCAACGCCCTCAATCTTTAGAGATGAAGGGATTCCATTTTTCAAGACATAATATATAACAATTCTTTTCAATAAAAAAATAAAAATATATATGTCAAATATTGCAAAGAGAAAACGTTTTTTTAATGCACATCCCTCGTAACAGGGAAAGAATCAGTTCCAGGAAGGAAGTGCGAATTTGAAAATGTTTTTCCTGTTTGATAAACGCTCTTAGATTGCTCACAAGCTGTCTAAGCAAGATATGTATTACGCTTCACAACTGTGTATATCTTTCAGAATAGATATTACTAATTAAAAAATAATAATTCTTTAAATAATCTTTTTTTTTAAATGAAGTCAGTTGCAATAATGGCCTTTCTTATCGCTTATCTGAGAGAGAGATCTATTTCATAATTTTGACATCCTCGAACGACTCTGCGTGTGCATTTGAAATTGACGTTGACTTATAATTCAGTATTGACATCGCGTGTGCATTTCGTGATACGTTCACGAGTGACCGATTCAGAGATTGTTGACCTTCTTCTGTAAACCTTAAAAGAAGAACGATTAGGGGAGAGTGGGGCTAACTCGATCAATTTTTTTTCAAACGGGATTTTTTCAAAGAAAATGGACAAATATTTTCATTTATTTGTACTGAAATAAAAGAGCAAACATCCATCTGCAGTACACATGATTGATAGAGAGTTTTATTACATTCTTTATGAATAATAATAAGATTTACTCCAACGTCTCATTTGATTGAAGTAGCCCCACCGGTGGGGCTACTTCGATTAATCGATATACCTAGACGAAAAAAAAAGAATGAACAAATTGAAAATAAAATTGAATTGAAGCAGCAAACTACATCGAAAATTATTTGCAATGTAATTAACAATAATTTAAATTACACAATAGATGGACAAATCGAAAAGTAAAAAATTGAAGAAAAACAAATAAGAATTCACTAATTGTATAATGAAATTAAATTAAAATAACAAATTACGTTCAAATTTGATTTAAACAACATGGATAATCAATTGAATTACACATCAGATTAACAAATTGAAAAAAATTAAAACTTAACAAATCACTTAACACAAATTTTAACAAATTTTGACCTGTTGATTCAAATTTAATCGAAAATCGTTACATGACCATCATATTTGCAAATTAAGAAATAAAAAATTTGTTGACATTTGTATATATTTCAAAATCAAAAAAATTGATGATTTTTGTGATTTTTCAGCCATGAACTTTTTTTGACAATTTTCCGTGTAACGATTTTGATAGCTTTTTCGACAATTGTTGTTACGTTGCGAATATATGTAGCAACAAACACCTGCACGCAATTTTTGACATGTGCGAAGTTGGGTGACTAGTAGAACTACCTTTTGGCGGCAATTCGATTTCAAAATATAAACTCTATAAAAAAAATCGCTAGTGATCGAAGTAGCCCCACTCTCGCCTATATATCTATTTTGTTAAAAAAGAAGTTCAATTTATAATTTAATGAGGGTTTCTGCCCGGGACTACGAAACCCTAAAAAAAAGTACAGTATAGAACCTCAGAAGTACACTGGAACTTGAAATTAAGAACGGTTTCGGGCATGGCTCGCATTGGCCTTGATCCTATTTCCAGACCGTCCGAATGTAAACAGGCAGGGTCGCGTATATCATTTCTGTTGGATTTGAACGGATGATGTAACCCGATGCAACTGACGCGCGCAGAGTGCGGCCCTCCTGCTTCATTCCGAGACCATCATCCTAGAAACGGCGTAAATTCGGACTGCTTCAATCCAAGTTTCAGTGTATTCTTTTGATCAGTGGTGTAGTCCTAAAAGAAAAAGTGGATTCTTTGTTAAAAATTCATTTTTTTAATTGAAGGTTCATCTCTTACTCTTAAATGAACTTTTTATTTAAAAATTCTATTGTTTTGTAGAAAATTAAATTATTTGGTTGAAAATTCAATTTTTTTGTAGACAATTCGTCTTTTTGGCTTTAAAATTAAATAATTTTTTCTTGAAAATTCATGTATTTTGTTGAAAATTCGTCTCTTTTGGTAGAAATTTAATCTTCTTAGTTGTAAATTTATCCTTTTTGATTAAAAATGCAATTGTTTGGTTGAAATATCAACTGTTGCATGCTTCTTTGACAATTCGTCTCTTTTGTTTGAAAGTCGGTTATTTGACTTAAAGTTGAACTACTTTGTGAAAAAATTATTATTTTTTTTATTGAGGATTCATAAGTATAGTTGAGAATTCAATTTTTTGCTTTTAAAGTAACTTTTCTGTTAAAAATTCTACTGTTTTGCAGAAAATTAATCTTTTTGGCTTGAAAATTCAACATTTCAGTAGAAAATTAAACTATTTAGTAGAAAAGTCATATTTTTTGGTTGAAAATTTAACTTTTTTGTGGACAATTCAGCTTTTCGGCTTTAAAATTAGATAATTTTCTTGAAAATTCATGTTTTTGAAAATTTAGCAACTTTTTTGGAAATTCATTTTTTTTTTTTGAAAATTATTTTTTTCTATCTGAAAATTTAATTATTCCATGTTTGGTTAAAACTTTATCATGCAGATTGGATAAGTTGAAAATTCGTCTTTTTTGATAGAACATTAATCTTCTTGACCGAAAATTCATCTTTTTGGTTGAAAATTTAACAATTTTGTTGAAAGTTCGTATTTTTTTGTTCAGTTATTTTTTTTATCAGACTTTTTATCTGAAAATTTAACTATTCCATTTTTGGTTAAAGCTTTATCCTGTATAGAATATAGTAGAAAATTCATATATTTTGTTTAAAAATCATTTTGTTTATTGAAAGTTCAACTTTTTGGTTGAGAATTCAACTATCTTGTTAAAAATTCATCATTCTTGATTGAAAATGATCTTTCTTGTTAAAAATTCATCTTTTCCATTTTAAAAGTGCACTGTTTTCTACAACATTCGACTTTTTAGGATGAAAACTTTACTCTTTTGTTGAAAATTCATCTTTCATGGTAGAAAAGTCATCTTCCTTAATGGAAAGTGAACTTTTTTGATAAAAATTCAACTTTAGAAGACATGTCTTCTAAAAAATGTATCTTTTTGTCTCTAAAATTCAGATATTTGATTGAATTTCAGTCTTTTTTGTTTGAAAATTCGACCATTTGATTGAAAATGCATTTTTGTATACTTAAAATTGAACTGTTTAGAAATTCAACTATTTTTTTTTAAATCGAATTATTTTTGGAAAATTTAACTATTTTGTTAAAGTCGTCATTTTTTGTCAAAAATTCAACCATGTTGTTAAAAATTCTTTTTTTTGGATTAGAAATTCATCTTTTATAGTAGAAAAGGCATTCTACTTGGTTGAAAATTTATCTTTCTTGGTTGAAAGTACCTTTTTTGTTAAAAATGCAACTGTCTTCGAAAAAATTCGACTTTTTGGCTTGAAAATTTTACTATTTGGTTAAATCTTTAATTATTTTTTGAAAAACTCGTCTCTTTTACTCTTTGGGTATAAAAACTTTTTTGGTTGAAAATTCAACTAGTTGAAAATTCAATATATTTCGGCTTGAAATCTTAGGAATTGAAAGTATTCAAAAGAGTTTATAAACGCAAAATCCGTCTTTAGCTAACAGCTAAGTTACTTTCGGTGAAGGGAGAGGGGGGAGTAAACAAACCCAAAATCGGTAACGTAGTTTATATATGGCCAGGCTTCGACTACACCACTGCTCTTAATTCGAAAAAATAAAAGGTATTAAAAAATTGCAGTTGCCTGTGCAACTCTTCTGATTAGGATTTCGTGTCAAAAAAGGAAAAAAATTAAGATATAAAAATCACTTTACGTGACAATAATTTGAGGTACTGACGTTCATTATTATGATGTCTTGAGACATTAAAAGGAGAGCCACGTGTTACCTGCGCTGTAATCAGTTAGACGTCACACATTTTCCAGTCAGGCCTACTGCCTTGTAATTTTATCCTCATTACATTGTATAGTTCTATAATTTCAATTTAATTTTTAACCGAAAAGTTATACGGAACCCTTAGGCGAGCCTTTTGGCTATGGGGCCATATGGAGAACATGTAATGTTTGATATTATTATATTAATATCATATTATATTATATTGTGTACACTTTTAGAGTCCCGGTGGCTCAGGCGACAGTGCGTCCTTCCGCGTGGGAGACCTGGGGTTCGATCCCTATGCCGGTACCAATGTAAATTTTTCTATGTACTTCTACCGAGGCTCTGGTGGTTCGGAACCCACCTTAAACTGCAGGACCCCACAAAAGAGGTCAGTGACCTCACAGGGAAGGGGCTCCATGTCGAGGAGGAAATTACTTGGGGGGTCACTAGTCGACTTTGAGAGACTCGGAAAAGGTTGCGAAGAGGCTCCATTGGCTTAAGAAACCAAAAATAGCTATTTGTGATACAAGTACGCAAAATAGGCGATTGCCAACGAGTGTAAATTTGTCAGCATGAGCTGAAGGCGAATGCTGAAATCACACGAGTCAGCAATTGCCTGTGTGCACGTGTATCACACGCTATTTTTTGCAACAACCTTCCGAGAAAGTTGTACTAAGAGAAAGACAAAGGAAGAATATTTACAGTTGCGTGGGGGGGGGGGAGTAAGCTGTGAAACCCTCAGCGGAACGAAAACAAATTCTAAAAGTACGAAATTTTAATTAAATTAAATCGAAATATATGAAAATAACTAATATACTATCTGGTGGAGTACACTCTTCACCAGTTTGATTCAAATCTTTATTTAAGTCCATCTTCTTTTGATTGTTTGACTGTTGCTACGTTGCCCCCGAATTGTCGCGATGCGGAAAGTTGCTTATCTGCAAAGTGCGCATGCGCGTACATTCCGCTGATGTGGAAAGTATATAAGAATCGAACTGCGCATGCGCCAATATTATTCCCGCATTGTTATCCGGAATCAGTCACTTTGCATATAATTTAGCTACATGGAACGGAGTACTTTCGAGGTGGGTGTTGCAAAAAATATATTAGGTATACTGACTTGTAAAATTAAGCAAAACCATGCAGGCAAAGAGTAGAATAACGATGTTCATTTTTTCTAGATTGGGACAATGATGTAGATAACTGAAAACTGTTTTTGAAGAATTTTTTGAACGGAAACTGCTAAATTGGATTATTTAAAATTGAGTCGAAGGACAGAGATTGTTGATCTCAGATCTCAGAATTTTTCATATACATTTATTGCTCATATAACCTTCAGAATTAAAATTCTGTTTACAATTTCTTGATCATTTGTACTCAAATGTAGAGGTAGTAAAGTATCTTTTACGCAAGGAAAAAGGAATAAAATTAAATCAACTTCTCTGAGCTTGTCTCGTATATTGTCAGAAAGGCTTACAAAATATTCCACGTGACCAGTCACAGAAAGTAGCGGAATGTAGTGTCCGTACACAAATTAAGGGAAATGCAAAGTATGGGGAAGTCGCAGTTGTATGTAAGATTAAGACTAAATGGATAAATCCTTTTGTGTAGTTTTTTTCGTACATAATCTAAAGACTACAAATATTTTCGGAACAAATCGTTTGTTTAGAAAAAGTTTCTTTCTTATATAATAATCGAACTGAAGACTGCGCCTTAATAGACAACACGCCAGCACGTTGACCTTAATTTGTAAAACCATAAAACGATAAACCATAAACCATATTTTAGAACTTCATGTCTGTACATATGTTTCGGAGATCTACACATAAAGATAATTATGTTATGACTAGGGTTTTTTAACAGAATCAATTAACAATATCGAGTAACAAATTAGAACAATATTAAGAAGGTTCCCAGGCGGAAATATTATATATAGTTTATATATAGTGTGAAGTATTATATATAATATTCTTTTGTTTTATATAAAAAATGTATAAAGCAAATGAATATTATGTATAATACTTCACACTATATATAAACTATATATAATATTTCCGCCTGGTTTGGTAAAGAAATCTTCCCGAAAATTGGAGTTTTTGAGGTATACATTTATTTTGAACCTTTTTAATGAATTTGTAATTCCGGTATTCGATTTTCCTGTATTAATATTTGAAGCCATGCAGGAAGTTTATGCAAATCTTCATACTCTAACACTCCAAAACGCTGAATGGGTTCAGCACGCTTTGGCAGTTCTGACATAACGCCCGTGTATCTCTTTTGCTTATCTCTGTAAACACTGTAAATTTCATTGGTAGGATGCAGGAATGATGAATAAAAAATGTCCCTTCGCATTATAATGAAACATGCATAGTCCCGAACATTAGGATCATTTTTCTGATGGTGAATATCGAGATCTGCAATTACACCACAATGATTGTGGAGGCATACATAAATGCGATCTTTTGAATTCTTCTTGTCTTCAGATGTAGCAAGTCGGGTAACTCCAGTAAGAACAATGTCAGTTGGTAGTTGTATAAAAACGCGTTTTCCTACAGTCATGTAAGTAGGCGGGTCTTGTTCATCCTCATTATTATTACCACTACTACTTCCTTCATGTCCTTTGTACATTGCACCTAATATTGTAAGAAAAATAAAGATTTATGAAGTTTTTGTAAAGTGGAAAATTAACTGTTAGTAAGTGGATAAGTAGGGAGAGTTCTAGTTGCAGATTCCGTTACGGACACAATTACCGGCATTTCAAATTTCTTATTAATGCTGTCCTATGATTTGAAACTTCACATCTACTCTCCGTAATCCTATCAATCTATTCCCCTACCCGCTCCCACCGCCCTGTTGGAAGTAAAAAGATTGAAAAAGATAGAAATTTGGGGATGGGAAAAAGTAGAACTATTCTATCTCTCTCAATGGGTCACTTTGCATCCCTAAAACGCTATCAAGGACACTTATCTTTTTCGATCCCTTAGTCTATCTATCTATTACGAATTTCAATCGTTTTCAATCTCTTTCTCCATACTTCGTAACCGAGGACCCTTGCCTTTTTCTTCACTTCATTCTATTTCTTTAATATTAATTTGAATCTTTGTCTATCTCTTGTTCTATCTTCCGTGATGTCGAACTTGAAAAACGATTTGCCGGGCCTCTACTTATAGGCCCAAAGACTGCTTTCAATTGCTGGTTATTTTTACCGTCAGTCACCTAGCGTCACCCTGCTGGAGGTATAAAGATAGAGATCCTATCTTTTTGAATAATTTTGAATCTTTATAATTGAAAGAGATAGAGAAAATTTATTTCATTCTATCTCTTTGTCAATCTAAATTCCCGTCTATCGTTTTAATCTCCTTTTTTTATCTCATCCTACCCTACGTTTATCAACGTCAATCTTTTACTATCTCTCAGTCAATCAAAATTTCCGTCTATCTTTTTCAATACCCTCTCCTCTGTCTCATCCTATCCTTTATCTATCTACGTCAACATTTGTCTGTCTCTCTGTCCATCTAAATACCCGTCAATCTTTTTCAATCTCCTCTTCTTTGTCTCATCGTATTATACATCTAACAACTTCTATCTTTTTCTATCTATCTATCTATTTTTCAATCGAAATTCACATCTATCTTTTTCAATACCCTCTTCTCTATCTTTCGGATACCCTGCTAGAAGTAAAAAGATAGAGTTCCTATCTTTTTGAATAATTTTGAATCTTTAAAATGGAAAGAGATAGAGAAAATGTATCCCATTCTATCTCTTTGTCAATCTAAATTTACATATATCTTGTTCAATCCCCTCTTCTTTATCTCATCCTATCCTTTGTCTATCCACGTAAATATTTTTCCATTTTTATCAAACTAAATTCACGTCTATCTTTCTCAATGTCCTCTTCTCTCTCTCATCATATCAAAAATCTATCAACGTTTATCTTTTTCAATCTATTTTTCAAACTAAATTCACGTCTATATTTGTCAATACCCTCTTCTCTATCTCATCTTATCCTTTATCTATCTGCGTCAATATTTTTCTATCTCTCTGTCAAACTAAATTCCCGTCTATCTTTTTTAATTTCCTCTCCTCTATCTCAGCCTATCCTTTATTTATTCATGTCAATCTTTTTCTATCTCTGTTAATCTGAACTCTCGTATATCTTGTTGGATATCCTCTTCTCTATTTTATCGTATCCTACATCTATCAACGTCTAAATTTTTCTATCTATTTTTCAATCTAAATTCACGTCTTTCTTTTTTATTCTTTATTTTTTATCTCATCCTACCCTGTATATATTTATGTCAATCTTTTTCTATCTCTGTTAATCTAAATTCCTGTCTATCATTTACGTCTATCATTTTCAATCCTCTCTCCTCTATCTCACCCTATCCTTTATCTATCCAAGTCAACCTGAAGGCTTTACCCTGATGGAAGTGGAAAGATTGTAAAAGGTAGATATTGGGGGATAGGAAAAGGTAGAACTATTCTATCCCTCATTGAGTCACTTTGCATCCCTGAAACGCTATCTTTTCCTATCCCCAACCTTAATCATTTTTTATTAATTACGAATTTCAATCTTTTTCAATCTCTTTGTCTATCTTCCGTAACCAAAGACCCTTATCTTTTTCTTCACTTCATTCTATATCTTTAATATAAATTTGAATTTTTGTCTATCTCTTTTTCTATCTTCCGCAATCGAGTACTCTTATCAAATTTTTAGGTATAATTTAGGAGAAAAATTTTGTTACATAAAATCTTATTGTAGCTTGTGTCGTTTTTACAAAGTTAATTTTTTATTTTTAATATACTTTTATAACAAGAGTTTATAACGTAGATCTTTTTTGGTTCAACAACTTTTGTCTTTTCATTTCTTTTCGTCTCTGGTGTCGTTTTTCCAATAATTTAATCTTTTCATTCTTAATGTTATTTTTCACGATTGAAACAAAAATTACGCGTCCTATCAAAAAATTATTGATGACGTAGCTTTTTCTTGGATGAGCAACTTTTGTCTATTTAAAATGAAAATTTTCATTGTCGTTTGTTTCTTTGAATTTTGCAAATGCTATAACTCTGATAATTTTCTTTTTATCTAAAAAAAGGCGTGAGGATAAATTATTCGACTTTCCGAGTACTATGAATAGCCGTCCATAGAATTCTCAAATCTTGAAAAAAATGGTCTTAAAAATTTTGAAAATCCAAAAAAGCTGGTTAAGGAACCTTCTTCCAACAACAAAATTTCAACAAAGTAGTTCAGTTTGTACGCACGCAGTTGAATTTTCAGTTAAAAAAGATCAATTTTCAACAAAATAGTCCAACTTTCAACCAAAGAGATGAATTTTTAACTAAAAATAATGAATCTTCAACGAAAGACTGATTTGTCAACAAATTCGTTTAACCAAAATTTTAAAATAAAATAGTTGAATCCTAAAGCAAACAAGATTAATTTTCAAACAAACCGTTGCATTTTTATCAAAGAAAGATGAAATTTCTACAAAAACAGATGAATTTTTAAATAAAAATGACAAATTTGAAAAAGATTGAATTTTCATCCAAAAAGATTTTAATTTGACTTTTCAACATTTAAATATGAGTTTTAAATAAAAAGTAAATTTTCTTCGAAGATACATGAATTTTCAACAAAACAGTTGAATTTTTAACGAAAAAGAATGACTTTTTAACAAAATTATTGAATCTTCAACCAAATAGTTGCATTTTTATCCGAGAAGAGTGAAATTTCTAGTAAAACAGATGAATTTTCAAATCAAAAAATCTAATTCAAAAAAATTCGAATTCTCATCCAAAAAAAGATTTTAGTTTTACTATTCAACATTAAAATATGAGTTTTGAACAAGAAGTCAATTTTCTACGAAGATACTGATTTTTTAAACCAAAAAGACGAATTTTCAACAAAACAGTTGAATTTTTAAACAGGAAGGATGACTTTTTAACAAACTTATTGAATCTTGAACCAAATAGTTGCATTTTTATCCAAGAAAGATGAAATTTCTACTAAAACAGATGAATTATTAAATCAAATTTTAAAAAATTTTGAATTTTCATCAAAAAAAGATTTTAGTTCGACTATTCAACATTAAAATATGAGTTTAAAACAAGAAGACAATTTTCTACGAAGATACTTGATTTTTCAACCCAAAAAGACGAATTTTCAACAAAACAGTTGAATTTTTAACCAAAAAGGATGACTTTTTAACTTTAACTTTAAATTATCAAGAAAGATGAAATTTCTACTAAAACAGATGAATTTTTAAATTAAGTAAACCAATTTTCAAATACATAGTTGAATTTTCATCCAAGAAGGATTTCAGTTGACTTTTCAACACCAAAATATGAATTTTAAACAACAAGTAAATTTTCTATGAAATAGTTGAATTTTCAACCAAAAAGAATGACTTTTTAACAAAAGTGTTAAATTTTCAAACAAACAATAAATTTTATAGCTAAAAATATAATCTTGAGGAGAAATAATTTGCAAAAAAAGTAATATATAAATATAAATACAAGGCAAATAAATTACTAACAAGAATATTATTTCAGGGTTACCGCAAAACTTCATTTTTAAAATTCCCTAATTTTTTATTTTCCCTGAACATTAATAATTAAATACCAAAATCTCAAACTTGTAACATTTTTAGTCTAGAATCTTTTATAAACGGAATAAAAGAATTTCAAAATAAAATTAAAATATTTCAAATTTATTCTGCTTGACAGTTATTTAAAGTTATAGAAATTCTCTGACTTTTGCAAGATTTTTTTTCTAAATCCCTGACTTTTTCCTGTCTTCTATACAATTACTATGAGTTATTTGTTTCATTCACAAATTTCCAAAAATTACGTACATAAAAGAGCGACCCCCCCCCCCCCCTTCCGTAACAAACTGTAACAACATCTCTCGACCCATCCCTCCCCCTTGAGCTGTTACGTAATGTACGTACGGTCCCTTACCCGGCTACCGCTTTTTTGAAATTATTGCCTAAGCTATTGCACATGCGTGCAGTCGTGCACTTCATACTTTTTCATAAATTTCTATAAATTTGAGAAATTAATGAAAATTTTTGAAATGTATGGTAACTTACTGAAGGGTTAGGTCAGTTAATTATTTTATATTTTATTTTTTTTTTTTAATTAGAATAATACCTACGTTATTTTTAATTAGATGCACAGACGGAAGGAAACAGATTGTGAAGATAAATTTTTGGAACATATGTTGGCATACGCGTGGAGTTTTAACGAAAAATTTCTGAGCATATTTTGGCAAAAAGTTCGGTTCAAACCTTATTAATTTTTATTATTTATCAAAAATTTTAAACTTATGTGTACACGTGAATATTAATGTTTGTCTCGATGTATGTAACATATTTTAGGAAAAATTTTAGTTCAAGCTGTAATAATAAAAAAAAATCTTTATTACATAGCATGAAATGAAATTTTTGCCAAACTAGGTTCAAAAATTTCAAATTCAATCTTAGGTATACTCATAAACTCAGTTTCCTGCTAACATATGTTAGAAAAATTTTACTTCACATTTATTTCCTTCCGTCTCCGTATCCAAAAATGTAGCCTCGTTCCGTTTCAAAACTGTAGAATTAAATGTTTTGCCGCACCCCGAACAAAGTTTTTTGCGAAATACGTGCAATGATAATAAACATTTGTTTCAACTGTTTCAAAGTGAAATCTGAATTTTTGGATATAGTCGATATCGGGATGTAAGATATTTTCATGTATGATTGAGAAAGTATTATATTATGTTTTACTTACGCACAGAATTGCCAAATAATATCAGGATGAAGAAGAACTGAATAAAAGTAACAGTTCTCATCTTTCCAGAAGCAGGAACTGATTACTGAAATATTTCTTGAACTTCTACTGAAAAGATCTTGAACTGGTTGTAATTGTAGATACTATAGCCTCCACGTACCATACTGACAAATATTACTCGTATCACGCTACATTTAGGCGATGAAGTGGCTTTTTTTCCTTATATCAAAAATCTGTTTACTATCCTTGAAAATGTTAGAAACTTGGGATCTAGACTCAATCTACACATGTCGTTGCCAACGAATTGACATAAACGCAAAAACTTTTCTCAATATTCTTAAAAATTGGTATTTGCGGGTTGTTGTGGACACTTGCTTACTATTTCAAATTCAGTGTGAAAATTACAGAATTCATAATGATAAATGTTGTATGACGATACAGGGTGTCTACACAAATCCTGAAAAAAAATTCCTTGACAATTCCAGGTTTTTTTCGATAGGTATCTCAAGTTTTTTCCAATTACAATTTTTCTGATATTTCGCATTTTTTAAACAATCAACTCGGAATATGTATAGTAGGGCGTATCGAAAAAAAAAGTTGTTTGCGGGAAGTTCTAATAGCAAAATGAAAACTTTCTTTTGAGAGTCAAAAACACTCCTCTAAAGTTTCATAAAAAAAAATTCCTCCTGTCTCCGCATCATAGATATAGCTAAAAATCACAAAAAACGAAGCACTTCTTCAAATTTGAAAAGCAAAAAAAATTTTTTTTGAGATTTAAATTACCAATAAAAATAGTTAAAAGCAAGTATTTATACCCGTATAGCGATAATTCCATTAAAGAATTTTTTACCCTCCCTAATTGACTTTGAAGTTTCAAAAAATCGAAAAAAGTCGACTTTTTCGCTATTTTCTTAGATTCATGGTAAATTTCTTGACTATTTGACCATATAATGTGTGATATACGTTAATGAGAATGTATTTTCAATATGGTGCAACAATAATATATAAGAAATGTTGACATTAAAATAATTTTTATTGACTTTGAATTACAAAAAAAATATTTAAATGTGATTATATTGCTCTTTATTTTACAATAAAATTAATTTTCGGTATATAAATTATCAGAAAAAATAGTTCGAAGGAAGAAAAAATTATTCAAATATTTTTTACCCTACCTAAGTGACCTTGAAATTTCAAAATATCGAAAAAAATCGACTTTTTCGCTATTTTCTTAGAGTTACGGCAATTTTTTCGACTATTTGACGACGAAATGTCTGATATACGTTAAGAAGAATGTATTTTCAATATGTTACACCAATGATATATGCAGAATGTCGATATTAAAATCATTTTTATTGATTTTGGATTACAAGAAAATATCTGAAAGTGATATATTGCTCTTTATTTCACAACAACATTAATTTTCGGTGTCTAAATAAGGTAAAAATGTTTTCAAATGTATATATTATTGTTGCAACATACTGCAAATACATTCTGATATACGTATGTCACACATTATGTGGTCAAATAGTCGAGAAATTTACCATGAATCTAAGAAAATAGCGAAAAAGTCGACTTTTTTCGATTTTTTGAAACTTCAAAGTCAATTAGGGAGGGTAACAAATATTTTAATGGAATTATAGCTATACAGGTATAAATCAGCTTGCTTTGAACTATTTTTATTGATAATTTAAATCTCAAAAAAAAATTTTTGCTGTTCAAATTTGAAGAAGTGTTTCGTTTTTTGTGATGTTTAGCTATATCTACGATGCGGAGACAGAAGGAATTTTTTTTTTATGAAACTTTAGGGGAGTGTTTTTGACTCCCAAAAGAAAGTTTTCATTGCTATTAGAACTTCGCGCAAACAACCTTTTTTTTGATACGCCCTAATGTATAGAGTTTCACGAGTTTGTTATATATAATGTTTTTTGTATAGAATTCCTGAAAATAAAACAAGAATCCAACGACCAAATTTGGACAACCACCACAAAATGCTCCTATTGCAATGTCCAAAAACAAAAAATTTCTGTTTCTTCGGACAAAAATAAATAGGAGTATTTTGTGGTCGTTGTCCAAATTTGGTCGTTGGATTCTTGTTTTATTTTCAGGAATTATATACATTAACTTCAGTATTTGACGTTAAATAGGATTTTGAATTTGATTTTAATCTAATTTAAAATTCTTAAATTTCAATAATGTTTTTTTTTTCAGTTTCTGAGGATTCAATTAATATGTTTAATTTGGACAGCTTTGACAAATTGTATTACAAGATATTCTTAAATATATTTTCACCATCGATTAATTAAATATATAAATAATAACTAAACCAAAAATGAAATGGCTCAATTTTCAGTTAAAACAATCAATTTTCCACTAAAAAAAAAAGAATTTCATCCAAAGTTTGGAATTTTCAATTAAACTGATGAATATTCAACTGCAATAGATGAATTTTAAATGAAAAAAAAAATTTTAACAGAAGAGTTTAACTTTCAACTAAGTAGTTTTATTTTTAACCAAAAAGATAAATTTTCAAATAAAGTGATGATTAGTTAACTAGAATACTTGAAATTCCAACGAAAAAGGTCAATCTTCAAACAGGAAGATTAATTTTCTACCAAAAAAGACGATTTTTCAACAAAAATACATGACTTTTCGATGAAATAGTTGAATTTTGAACTAAAAAAGATTAATTTCTACCAAAAAGACAAGGTTTCAATTCAATTGGAATAGTTACATTTTAAGTTTTAAAAAAACCTAAATTCCAACAAAAAAAAAACTAATTTAAAAAAATGGTTACATTTTCAAACAAAAATGAATTTTCAACTGTAATAGTGAAATTTTCAACCAAAAAGTTAAATTTTAAAATAAAATTATTAATATTCAACCGGAATACTTGAATTTTCAACCAAGAAGATGAATTTTCAAAAGAATACGTAAATTTTCAACTCAAAAAGATGAATAGTCAACCAAAAATTGAATATTAAAATTTTCAGATGAAAAAACTGATGTTCAACCAAAGACATGAATTTTGAACTAAAATGATGGAATATTCAATTGGAATAGTTAGTTATATTTTCAGTTCAAAAAAACATTTTCAACCAAAAAAAAACTAATTTTTTAAAAATAGTTACATTTTCAAACAAAATGATGAATTTTAAATTAAAAAGATAAATCTTTAACTGGAATAGTTCAATTTTTAGTTAAGAAAATTAATTTTCAGCCAAGGAAAAAACGAATTTTTAACAAAATAGCTGAGTTTTCAACAAAAGAGATGCCTTTTCAATTTTAAACAGGAACCTTCAACCAAAAATATAATTTTGAACAAAAGCATTTAGCTTTTACCCATAATTAAATTTTATTAAAAAAAAAGAGTTCTGAACGAAAAAGGTAGTAGTTGATATTCCAACTAAAAAATATTTTAATTTTTAATCAAAAACATTTTATTAGAACCAAAAAAAAACATTTCCACATACTTGAATTTTTAATAAAGAAAGATTTTTTGTGTCAAGAGAGAGAAAATATTGCAAACAAACTGATAAACTTTCAACAAAATAGTTCAATACAATAATATAAAGCTACTTTTACAAATGAAGAATCATTGTTATGCAATTTTACATTAAAATTAAAAGAAAAATTAAGCACGCTCGCGAGAAAATTTCCTGATAATTCCAGGTTTTTCAGGTAGGGTAGACACCCTGTCCTGAATTGGAAAAAAATCTGAAAATTACGTCTATGATTTTTAAGAAATTTTAAATACCTACTTATTTTCAATAATTTGGGACTTTATATTATAATTATTTCTTTGAATAATGAATGTATCTAAAAGAAATGTATAAACAATAGGATCTTTTCAAAGAATCAACTTCCAGGCTTTGAATTAAAAAAATTAAAAACTTCGAAACTCTCCAGATTCCAAAGTATTTTTCAAAAGCACCGAAAACTACAAAATTTCAAATCTACTCTAAACATTACAAATAAGTTCGAGAGAATCATGTTAAGAACCCCTAAATTCTAAATTCAGTCTGGCGTATTCAAGTGAATTATGAAAAAATTACCGAAAATTTTCTTTAGACAGTCGTATCTTAGAAAAAATTAACCTAATTTAATTTTCTGTACGACAGCACTCTTTCAAATTCCTTAAAGAAACTGGAAAATTTTCTTAAGTTACCGAAATGGCGTCAATTTTTCGAAAAAACTTAGTAGTGAATTTTCTCAAACAGGGCACCTTTGATTTTGTCTTGATTTTTGTTTTTAGATTCATAAAAATATGAGGGAAATATCCTGTAAGTTTCGTCCTTGTTAAACTAATATATAAAAACCTTTTTTTTATAATATATATAAATTTTTCAGAATATTAATTCTTTTTTCAAGCATTCATAGTTTTTTATCTCAAAAAAGCTACAATTATATAAGATGACCTAATTTTTCCGCAGCCACGGCCATTTTTCAAACTATGAATAATTAATTAATTAATTGATAATTAATTAATAATTAATTAATAATTAATTAATTAATAATTAATTAATAATAATTCATTATATTATAATAATTCATTATGAATTAAATATGTTAATTATATGTTTCGAACAGTTTCAAATATTTTAAGAAATTTTATAAAAACTAAACTGTTTCAAAAGATATTTAGAAATTTTAGAATTTAAAAAAAAAATCGAAAATAATTCAAATCTGGAGAAGATTTCAAGAAATTTCAAACAAAATGTATATTTTTTAAGATTTTGAAAAAGAGAAGCTTTTTGAGAATTTTAAAAGGTTTCAAAAGAATAAAAAAAAATTATTCAGATTTCTGGGAAAATTTGCAAAGATTTTTTATTTAAAAACATAATGTTAAAGAATATTTCAAAAGATTTCCAAAGTTGTAAACAAAGAATCTGGAATATTTTAGGGCAATTTTTACAAAATTATAGGAAAAATTCCCATAATTTTAAGGCACATACAAGGTTTAGAAGTTTTAAAAAGATTGAATAAAATAATTTTAAACTTGCAAAGATTTCGAGACATTTTTTTTTGAATGAAGATTTGGAAAAAGGAGCATTTTAAGAATTATCAAAGGTTTCAAGAGAATAAAAAATATCAACTATTACATACATTTTTCGTTGAGAATAATTAATTTTTTTGTTTGTTCAAAGTAGAACTATTTGGTTAAAAAATTCATCTTTCTGGTTAAAAAATGAACGACTTGGTTGAATGTTGAACTATTTTGTTACAAATTCACTTAATAGTTCTTGAAGATTCATAATTTTTAGTTGAAAATTAATCTTTTTTTGTTGAAAATTGAACTACTTCTTTGAAAGTTCAACTACTTTGTTAAAAATCAATTTTTTTGTTGAAGATTCATCATTTTAGTAAAAACTTCCTCTTTTTAGTTGAAAATTTAAATATTTGGTTGAAAATTGATTTTTGTTGTTTGAGAATTAACTTTTTCAATTGCAAATATAACTAATCCATTTATGGTTGAAAATTGATATTTTTAATTAAAAATTAATCTTTTCTAGTTGAAAATTCAATTATTTTGTTGAAAATTAGTATTTTTGATTTAAATTAACTGTTTTCGATTTAATTCAAAATCATTCTTGGTTGAAATATCAATTATTACATTTTTCGTTGAGAATTAATCTTTTTTTGTTGTTGAATTAGAGCGTTTAGAATAATTAGAACATTATTTTGGTTGAAGGTTCATAATTTCAGTTGAAAATTTATCTATTTGGTTGTAAATTAACATTCTTTTTAAATTCAAATTTTTAGGTTTAAAATTCAACTGTGTTTTAGAAAATTCCTCTTTTTGACTAGAAAATTCAACATTTGGTTGAAAATTCGACTTTTTCGGTAGAAAATTATTCCATTTGGTGAAAAATTCGCCTTTTTGTTTGAAAAATTAAATATTTAATTGAAAATGCATATTTTCTGGTTAAAAATTTAACTATTTTCTTGAAATTTTTTTTATTCAAAATCAATTTTTTTTATCTAAAAGTTGTACTATTCCACTTTTGGTTGAAAGAATGTTTGCGTAGTTTGTTTCAATTGAGTACTTATTTAGATTAAACCAGTATGCCCGCATAGTATAAGTGTTTGTAACAAATTATTTTTCAACAAAATTGACATATTTGCTTATTTGTACCTTAGCATCTATTACTCAGAAAAATTTGAAATTTGTACATTGTCTATATCGAGATTATAGATCTATTAAAAGCATGGAATGTCCATGATTGAAAGCAAAAAAGAATCTTCAGATCGAATGAAAATTCCTCTCCTTGAATTGTTGTTAAAAAATTGCTATTTTTAAAAGGAAATCGTCTAGAATTTTTATTTGTTAATAAAAAATAAGCAGTTTCATAATTTTCCCTAAAACTGTTGCAAAACCTATACCTATTAATAAAATTGTTTATTTTTCATAAAGATTCTTGCTTCATATTTATAACAATTTTTATAAATAAAAATCCTCAATGATCAGAATTGATATAAACATTTTTTTATTAATCTTTGACACAAGATAAAACTGTTTACTTTCGTGACATTTTCTCGTTCGACGAGCCATTATTTATTCACAGCCTTTGAGGCCATATATTTGTTATAAATCCACGCTCCCTTAAATAATTGCAATTTTCTATGGAAAACTAGGAAAAGGTATAACCGTGAAAATTTTTGTTAAATAATAGAAATTTGAATATAAATGTATTATTTAATAATATTAAGTTATTCAAAAAATTAATATAATAATATATTAATAAATAAATTAAAATTATTAAAATTTGGTGAAAGATACCGAATGAGGACCCTGAATATGCATTCTTCATTTATAGCCCATTGATTCATTGTAATTCAAAAAAGTATTATTTTTCTGAACTTTGTGCAAACAATCAGAAGGCAATATTTTGATATTTCTATTTTTCACGTTTTGCATGTTTATAACTTTTTTAAATTATTGTATACAGTCCTAAATAGGTTTATATATTTTACTAAGCAATTACTTGTTTTTTCGCTATTGAATCAAAAAATATCTTGACTAATCGAATTAGTAATTTTTACTGCTCTTTAGTGGCCAACTTCTCGCTAATCTTTGTAAAATTTCACTAGAAATTAGTTCAGTTTTAACAATTTTGATTCAGAGAGGCAATAAAGTATCTTTTGCATAAGAAAAAAGCTATAAAAAAAACTTCTTTAGACACTCAAGGCAAATAATGTATGAAAAAAGAAAACGGAACTCTGTTGAAAAGTAGCGCATGGGGACCATGATTGTAAAAAAATCTTATTTTTCTTAACATTGTTCAAACAATCAGAAGGAAATATTTTGAATATCTCGACTACTCGAATTAGTAATTTCCTACTAATTTTTAGTGGCTCACTATTTGCTAATCGAGTCTGTAAAAGTTTACCAATTTTGATTTAGAAAGCAAAAAGCTTAAAAACTAAAATATTTTTCTTTAAGCCTGCTTAAGAGAATACATTTTTTTTTAAATTTTTTTATTCATCTCTGGCACAAAATAAAATTTTTTACTTATAACATTTCCTCACACGGCGAGCTATCATTTATTCGCAGCCTTATAAAACTGATATTTTTCATAAATCTCCGCTCCCCTACAAGCCACATTTTCAAAAGTTATCAAAAAATGTGCTTTCGCAATGATAAGCGGTTTTTTCAAACTAGCATTTTTTGAAGTTAGTACCTAATTATAAATATATTATCAAATGTTTATAAAGAAAGACCAGTTTGGCATGAAACAAAAAAAAATTGTTCTTTCGTAACATTTCTCTGCATGACGACGTGATTTCTACCTAAGACATTTGAGTAACATAATCATATATATTATCACAGTGCAAAAGGTAATAAAGTCAAATACTGTACAAACTAGACAACACTGGTAGCCTATGTAATTCACTCAGAGATTGATGTGTGTGGGTTCTTGCAGTTATTACCTCGACTTTAGTAAAATTAATGTTATAAAAAAAAAATTATCGCTAATAACTTGAAAATTATGTCTTGTAGGGGGCATAGGCTTATAACAAATATATTTTTTATAAGGCCGTCAATAAATAATGGCTCGTTGTACGAGAAAATGTCGCGAGAAGAAAAAGTCTTCGTTTGTGTACAAAATTAATTTAAAAAAAATTGTTATCAATTCTTTTCATGGAGGGTTTTTATTTTTAATAATTCTTATAAGCAAGAAAAATCAAGAGAGTTTATAAAGAATAAACAGTGTTATTAATGATAGGTATAGGTATAGTATAACTATGTTACCGATTTTGAGCTATTTTTGACCGCCCCAAAAAATAATGTAGACCAAAATTCTCTTAAAATATGGGAAATAGGGAGATTTTCAACAAAATAGTTGAATTTTCAACCAAAAAAGATTTTTTACCAAAAGAGATGAATTTTCGACAAAAAAAAAAGTCATTATTAACCAAAAAGTTGCATTAACAAAGAAATATAGTTGAACTTTCAAGCAAAAGAGGCGAATTTCTTATAAAATAGTTGAACTTTTAACCAAAAAAGATGACTTTATCAAAATAGTTAAATTTTCAATCACAGAGATGCATTTTCAAACAAATGTTGGAATTTTAAACGAAAAAGTTTAAAATTCAACGAAAAACAGTTAAATTTTTAAGCCAAAAAGACGCATTTTTTAGAAGACAGTTGAATTTTCAACAAAAAAGTTAATTTTATACTGAGAAAGATGACTTTTCCACCATAAAATATTATTTTTTTACCAACAGACAAATTTTCAACTAGTTGAATTAAACAAAACAAGAAACTAAATTTTAATAAAATAGATGAATCATCAACCAAATAGATGAATTTTCAATTAAGAAAGATGAATTTTTAACCAAATAGTTTAGTTTTCAACTAAAAAAACAAAGCATTCTTTGAGCCTAAAATGAAGTCATCAAATTTTCAGTTTGTAAAATTAATTTTGATTAAAAAAACAAACTTTTAACCAGTTGACTTCAACCAAAAAAGACGAATATTTAACCAAATAGTTGAATCCTCAATGAAAAGATGAATTTTCCACCAAGAAGATTAATGTTCTACCAAAAAAGACGAATTTTCAAGAAATTACATCAATTTTAATTTTAATTAAAATTAATTTTCAACTAAAATAACGAATATTTAACGAAAAATGCATTAAAAAAAAAGATTTATTTTCTAACAAAAAAGAAGAATTTTCTACAAAATACATGAATTTTCATCCAAGTAGTGGAATTTTCAACTAAAAAGATCAATTTTCAATCAAAAATATCAATTTTCAACCAAAAATAATATAGATACATTTTTACAAAAATTAATTCTAAAACAAATAATTTCGCGGTAATTATGACTTTTTTTGCGGTTTTTTCAGTGAAAATTATTTCTGGCACATAAAAGACCATTTCATACTGATGATTAGATGTTCACATAAATTGTTTAAACAATTTATTATTGTTTTTAGCAATTTTCTCATAGAATGGAGTTAGAAAGAGGCGGTTTTTTCACAAATTTTCCATTTGTTGTCCGATTTTCAATTAGAGGGAAGTAATAGTTCATCAATGTTAACCAGAGTGATTGTTTAAACAATTTATTATTAATGTTAATAATATTCTTTTGGAAAAATGCTACAAAATTGCAGTTTAAAAAAAATCACTTTTAGTCAAATTTTCAATTAAGATAAGTAATTAATTAGAGTCAAGAAAATTAATTGTTTAAACAATTTTTTATAATTATTAATAATATTATATTTGAATAATGATAATGAATAATAAAATTGTGGTTCATTTGGAGTGAAGTAATAATTATATACCATTAAGCCATTTCCCTTTCAGGGTAGGCGTGACACTACCCGATTCAGGTAGTGTTTCTAGGTGGATTGTTTTCTTGTAGTTATGAATAACTACAAGTTTGGGCTCACCACACCCATAATATGCCAACAGCACACAGTATTCTCGAATGGTCACCCATCCAAGTACTAACCGCGCCCAACGCTGCTTAACTTCAGTGATCTGACGGGAACTGGTTTTTTCAGCGTGGCATGAATGAATAATAATATTGCGGTTTTTTCTGAAATTTTCAACTGTTTGTATATTTTTCATCAGGCTTGACTTAATAATTAATTAAAGTTAACAAAAAAGTTGTTTAAACAATTATTTTTGCTAGATCTAATTAATTATTAAGTCACGCCTGATGAAAAATAGACAAACAGTTGAAAATTTCAGAAAAAACCGCAACATTCTACCAATTAAGCAAAGAGAATATTATTAACAATGATAATAAATTGTTCAAACAATTTTTTGTTAACTTGAATTCATTATTACTTCATTCCAATTGAAAATTGGACAAAAAGGCAGACATTTTAGAAAAACCGCATCTTTCTAGCATTATTCAAATATAATATTAATAATAGTAATAACAAATTGTTTAAACAATTAATTTTTTTGACTCTAGTTAATTATTTAACTTATCTTAATTTAAAATTTGACTAGAAGTGAATTTTTTTTTAAACTGCAATTTTGTAGCATTTTTCCTAAAGAATATTGTTAACATTAATAATAAATTGTTTAAACAATCACTCCTGTTAATATTGATAAACTATCACTTTCCTCTAATTGAAAATTGGACAACAAGTGAGACATTTTTGAAAACACCGCGTCTTTCTAACTCCATTATATGAGAAAATTGCTAAAAACAATAATAAATTGTTTAAACAATTTATGTGAACATATAATTATCAGTATGAAATGGTATTTTATCTGCCGAAAACAATTTGCATTAAAAAAACCGCAAAAAAGTCATAATTACCGCGAAAAACTCGCAAAACCCATTTTTTCACTTATGCGGTTTCTTTGGGACCCTATAAAACAGAGTTATGGTGTTGATATTTAAAAAGTGATATTTTATGCGTATTCTACGGCTAATTTTGAAGAGAAATGTTGAGTTTCAACTCAATTGAGATAATATTGAGGATTCTGAATAAGATTTACATAAAATTCTTTTTTTCTAATGGGAAATACGTGTTAAACTTCATGGGGCTTGCGGCACCTCTAAATATCATGTAAAAAAAAAATGGATTTATTTTTGTGTAGATTCGAACAAATTTCTGGGGTGTCCCCATAAAAATTAAAAAAAAAAAAAAAAAATCCAATGCATTTTTGGACCACCCTAGTGTACACTTGTACAGTATAGGGTAGTCCAAATTTATCTGTAAAGATTCGATTTTCGATTTTTTTTATCGATTCCAATTTATTCATTTTGCGAAAAAAGAAATTCCTTTTTTTTTCCAACCGGTCACCATTCCCCGTCCCACCGGGATTTTGAAATTAACATGGGATTTTGAATGGGAAAAGCTCGATTTTCGAAAAAATGGAAAAAAGAAGAATTTGTTGTTATCTTTTTGTAAATTAAAGTCCGGTCACCTCTTAAGGAATGTTCAAGGAATAATTTTCACCCAATAACTTTTAATTTTGACCCCCCATACCCCCTTTTATTGTGCCCGGAAAATGCCCCAAAAAATGCAAAATAGCAGTTTTATGTCAATTTCATGCTGAAGACGGTATTTTTTTTTGGAATTTTTTCTGTATTAATTATTTTTATTCGATGAGTGACAAGCTTCAAAGTATTTACAACTAATTTTGAATTGTTTAAACAATTATTATTTGCTTATACACATTTTTTTCAATTTGAAATCGTCAAAAGTTATTATTTTTCGGGCTAAATGGTACAGTTGATAAATTTCAAAAATAATATTTCTTGTTTAACATATTTGGTAATTATTTAAACGATTTTTCCCTGTAAATCGTGAAAAGTTATTATTTTCTGAAATCAATGCGGTGACACATAAAACGTGTAAAAAGTGGTTCCAGAGATTTCACAATGGTCATTTTTGAATTGGAATGCCAAAACAATGCAATATCTTAAATGCTCCTTGTCGGACGCCATTGTATTCACTAATGATTTTTGAGGTTAAGTCCGCAGGACCGCTACCTATTAGATTGTTTTTTGAAGTTTAAGGTTCACCCTTTGAAACGACCGTTAGGACGGAAAAAAATTAAGGTTTGACCAAGAGTTACAAGACATCAAAGTAAAGGCACCGAATTAATTTGTAGACCTAATAAATGGGAGCGTACCCAGAGGCAGACCGTGGAAAGGATGGTAAGAATGTGTGAATGAGAACCTAATTCAAAGAGACATACAAAGCCTCAGAAACATTAGAGCTTGCATGAGAAAATGCATGGATGTGAAGGAAGCTAAAGAGGTATACCCGACTCTCGGTTTAGGAACAGTGTCGGGGGTTGCCTGCAAATAGCCTTGTTCCTAAATCGGAAGTATCGAAACATAAACAGTCAGGGCTGCCTAAAACGTTTCCAATTGGAATGCATAATATTGCGCAATATACTCGACTGAGTACTCGCGCGCTGCGGCACTTCCGAGGCGAGAGTCGCAACCGTCTCTCACTCCTTGAGCTGAGAAACTGCGAGGGCGAGCAATTCCAGGAATTCCTAAACCGCGAGTTCCTAAACAGAGAGTCGGGTGTATGCCAGGACAGAAAAGTGTGGCGAAAAATAGTTTATGAGAAATGCATGATGAAGAGTGTCAGTGGAGTGAATGGCGCCTGAGACGAAAGATCTTGTACAATAATGGGCCCGAGTGGAGAGCTTTACATAATGACTTTGTGAATCTCTTCGCCTGGTGTGCTTGCTTGAGTGATTGATCAGCGACCTAGGTCGGAGCAGTGTTGCGTAACGAACATGTTATTTAAATTAATAACACGGGAATTCTAGATTAATCTAAAGAGCACCCCCCCCCCCGGGGAGGCCGCCTCGTATATCAAAAATAATAATAAAAATAATATACACGCGTTGAATCTAGGCGTTGAACGTAGATTCTGTCTCGCCAACGTGAGAACGTTGGCGAGACAGATAAAACTTTTCGTATCGCGAAACACCCACTCTCTAGCAGAGTCGCTGACTCCAGTTCCTTTTCACTTCCACCACTTTTCTAGACCAAATAAAGCACTGCTAACTAGCTTCTGGGTCAAGCGTGACTATAATGTCTGTGAAATTAAGTTCATAGGCTCAAATTTATTGAGAATCACTCAATTAATATTTTTCGATAATTAGTTCTAATTAAAATCAATTTTTTTAGAAGTTCGGCAAATTAAAGTAAAGAATATTTATTTTTCCGACGACATTTTTTAGAAGTGTACAGTTACGGAGATACGAAGCTTTCAAGGGGGTATTTCTATTTGACCGGGCCAAAAAATCGATTTTTTTTCTGATAGTATATAGTATGTGGAATTTGTACGCAATGGGACTTGTTTGGTTCGGACTTTTTAACGAAGCTGCAGCAGGGTCAACTGCGCAGAGCGGAGAGTACTCAGCCGCACGCTGCGCTGTGGAGGGCCTCCCAGGCTGTGACCGCAGGCAGGTCATAAATGTGTATAATAGAGTCATTGTTCCTCTCAAACAGGGTTTCCTTCTCCAATACGATGTTCCGAAAATATTTATAGATTTGTATCCAAGTTCTAGTCAAAACTTTCAATGTTAGGTCTGAATTTCCAGTGTCACGATTTTTTAAAATGGCTGACATGATTCCATCAAAACCACTGGACCGATTAAGCTCAAATTTGGAGGATATATTTAGCAGCTGTTTGGATATAGCCCGAACTAACATAAAGGAAAAATAATGATTTTTGAATTTTTAGCAAGTCAAAAACTACCCCCAAAAAAGTCCAAATTTGCAAACAAAATTTCAAATGGGCGCCATTTTGTCAATTTTCAATATTTTTGATTTGTTTTAGTCCCGGCTACAGCCGTACTCGTATATTTTAAGAATCTCTTCGATTTTTTTGCTTCAGATGACCTGGAGCAGTTGAATCATGTCAGCCAAGTGAGGGTGTCGTTTCCGGGACACATTTTTGAAATGCCACAACGCCCCCTATTATTTCTTTTTTAATTGGTAACCATGTATTTTGTTTAGTTTAAGATCTGCTTAAAAATATAAAAAAACTCCCATTCAAAAATATGAACAATTGTATTGTTTATGAATTTTTGAAAAACGCCTGAAAAAAGCTCGGTCAAATAGAAATACCCCCTTAAGTTGAGGAATACGTGGAGCGCGATAGTAGTGCCACCACTGAGGGGCCGTTTGTAAACTACTTTAACAATTCTGGGCTATTTTTTACCTCTCCCCGCCCCCCTTAGAAAAGTAACGTAAATCAAAATCTTCTCAGAACATAAGAAATAGGGTGATTTTTCACGAAAATAGGGGAATAATAGGGGAATAAACTCTTTCAAATAAAATTAATGTAAATACCATACTGAATTTAATATGAAGCACTTTAAATTCCTAAGATTTCAAGTTGAAATATATTGCGTATTTTCAACAAAATATAGTTGAATTTTCAATCAAAAAATATTTTCTACCAAAAGATATCAATTTTCAACAACAAAAATTAATTGTTAACCAAACATTTGCATTAACACAAAATAATTGAACTTTTAAGCAGAAGAGACTAATTTTCAACAAAATAGTTGAACTTTTAACCAAATAGTTAAATTTTTGAGCCAAAAGTACGAATTTGTTCGAAAACAGTTGAATTTGAAACAAAAATGCTCGATTTCAACCAATAAAGATAAGTTTTTTACCAAGAAAGATGACTTTTCTATCATAAAGGATGATTTTATAATCCAAATGGTCGAATTTTCAGACAAAAAAGATTGAAATTCAACCCGAAAAGTCGATTTATTATTAAAAAATTCATTTTCAACCAAGAAAGATGACTTTTATAACATTAAATTTAAGTTTATCTAAAATCTAAAAAATTATTCTCTTTGGCTCGAATTTTGAACTATTTGGTTCAAAATCCAAATGTTTTTTCTGGTTTGATCATTTGGTTGAAGATTGATTTTCGTAGCATGTGTATTAAAATATTTGGTTAAAAATTCAACTTTTTTGTTAAAAATTCGTCTCTTTGCTTGAAATTACGTCTATTTTGTTGTAAATGCAAATGTTTGGTTGAAATTTTTTTTTTATCAAAAATTCAACTATTTGGTTGAAAATAAACTCTTTTGTTGAAAATGCATCTTTTCGAGTTCAAAAGTTAAATTTTTTCTAAAATATTCGACTTTTTAACTAGAAAACTCAACTCTATTGTTTAAAATTAATTTTTGTTTATTTGGTTAAGACTTAATTTTTTTATTTGAAAAGTCGACTATTATATTTTTGGTTCAGAATTAATCTCTTTTGGTTAAAAATTCTACTACTTTGAAAATTTAATTGATTCGTTAAAAATTCAACTATTTTCTTCTTGGATAGAAAAATTGATAATTTATTATTTGGTAGAAAAGTCATATTTATTGGTTAAAAATTCATCTCAAATTTAAAATCTAAAAGATTATCTTTTTTTGGATTGGAAATGGAACTACATATTTGGTTGAAAATTCAACTTTATTTTGGTGGAAGTTTAAATTTTCTTGTTTGATCATTTGATCATTTGGTTGAAGATTGATCTTCGTAGTTTCAATATTTTAATATTTGGTGGAAAATTCGTATATTTGCTTGAAAGTTTAACCATTCTCTTGAAAACTCATCTCTTTAGTTAAAAAATCATCTTTTTAGTTGAAAATTTACCTATTTTCTTGAAAAATCACACTATTTTCCCTGTTTCAAAATTTTCCCTGTTTTGACAGCATTTTTAGCTTTGAAGTCTGAAATCACTTTTACAATAATTTACATTCTGTATATATTTTACCTTGTAGTTCTCGAATGTTTAGTTCTTTTCAAAATTGGTATGATAAAGCCATTGTTATTGAATAATAATTATTATTATAAACGCTTAAAAGTCAACCGGGAAATATTTTTAAAATATTGGAATTGAAAAAAAAATGGAATTTTTAAAAAGGTTAAGTTACCACCCTGTTACTATATGAATTAAAATCGTGTAAGAATCTAATTAAGGTTTATATGATTAGTCTCTAACTAATAAAAGTCAATTATTTTTTATTGAAAAGTTCAATGATATATTTTTGGTTCACAATTAATTTTTTTTTGTTTAAAAATTGTATTATTTGGTTAAAAATTTCATTATTTGGTTGAAAATTCCACAATTTTGTTTAAAAAATACGTTTTTTGATTGAAAAGTCTACTATTATATTTTTGGTTCACAATTAATTTCTTTTTGTTGAAAATGCTACTATTTGGTTAAAAATTTAATTGATTTTGCGAAAATTCAATTATTTTCTTCTTGAATAGAAAGATTGAAAATTCATCTTTCGGTAGAAAAGTAATCTTTTTTGGTTGAAAAATCATCTAAAATCTAAAAGATATCTTTTTTGCTTGAAAATTCAACTTTTTGGTTAACAATGCAACTGCTTCTGGTTGAAGTTTAATCATCTTTTTTTTATTGATAATGTCATCATTTGGTTGACTATTCATCTTCGTAGTTTGAAAATTTAACTGCTTGGTTAAAAATTCAACTTTTTTGTTGAAAGCTCGTTTTTTGCTTCAAAATACAACTATTTTGTTGTAAAAACAACTATTCTGTTGAAAATTAACTCTTTTGTTGAAAATTATTCATCTTTTTGGGTTTGAAAGTCAAATTTTTTCTAAAACATTCGACTTTTCAACTAGAAAAGTCAACTCTTTTGTTAAAAAATCATCTTTTTAGTTAAAAATTTACCTATTTTCTTGAAAAATCACCCTATTTACCCTGTTTTGACAGCATTTTTAGCTTTGAAGTCTGAAATCACTTTTACAATAATTCACATTCTGTATATATTTTACCTTGTAGTTCTCGAATGTTTAGTTCTTTTCAAAATTGGTATGATAAAGTAATTGTTATTGAATAATTATTATTATAAATGCTTAAAAGTGAACCGGGAACAATTTTAATTTTGCCCAGGAAAGCCTGGAATTTTTAAAAAGTTTGAGTTACCACCCTGTTAATGTAGGAATTAAAATCGTGTAATAATATAATTAAGATTTATATGATTAGTCTCTAATTAATGAAAGAGAATTCTTTTTAATTGAAAAGTTTAATGTTATATTTTTGGTTCACAATTAATTTCTTTTGTTTAAAAATTCTATTATTTGGTTAAAAATTTAATTATTTGGTTGAAAATTCAACAATTTTGTTTAAAAAATACGTTTTTTGATTGACAAGTCTACTATTATATTTTTGGTTCACAATTAATTCCTTTTTGTTGAAAATTCTACTATTTGGTTAAAAATTTAATTGATTTTTCGAAAATTCAATTATATTATTTTTGAATAGAAAGATTAAAAATTCATCTTTCGATAGAAAAGTAATCTTTTTTGTTAAAAATTCAGCTTTTTTGTGAAAGTTCGTTTTTTTGCTTCAAAATACAACTGTTTTGTTGTAAAAACAACTATTTGTTTGGAAATTGTTATTTTTTGGTTGGAAAATTCTTTTTTGTTGGTTGTACGTTAATTATTTTTATTTGAAATGTCGACTATTATATTTTTGGTTCTGAATCAATCTCTTTTAGTTGAAAATTGTACTATTTAGTTCAAATAATTGAATCTTCAATTCAATTATTTTCTTCTTAATTATATAGAAAAATTGATAATTCATTTTTTGGTAGGAAAGTCATATTTTTTGGTTGAAAATTCATCTTAAATCTAAAAAATTATTATTTTTGGCTCGAAATTTGAACTATTTAGTTGAAAACGCAACTGTTTTTGGTAGAAGTTTAATCTCTCTTGTTTGATCATTTGGTTGAAGATTGATGTTCGTAGTTTGAATATTCAAATATTTGGGTAAAAATTCAAGTTTTTTGTTGAAGATTCGTCTCTCTGCTTGGAAGTACAACTATTTTCTTGTAAATGCAAATGTTTGGTTGAAAATTATAATTTTTTTTATCGAAAATTCAACTATTAGGTTCAAAATTATCTCTTTTGTTGAAAATGCAACTTTTCAGTTTTAAAGTCCAATTTTTTATCAAAAATTCGACTTGTTAATTAGAAAACTCTACTCTTTTGTTGAAAATTAATCTTTTTTTGTTGAAAATTCTCTTTTTTTCAGCTTCGATTTTGTTAAAACTCACATATTTAATGTATTTTTTGATGCTGAATACGAATATGTGCGAAAAAAGTGTCGCTCTCTCACCGTTTTCGAGTTATCGAGAATTTTCCATCGAAAATTTCCATTTTTTTTATTTCTTAAAGACTTACTTTATTTATTCTTTTTATTAAAAACGCGAATAAAACGGAAGACACCCCCCGAACAACGCTCCACAAGCAGCCACCCCCAAAAAAAATCTACCCCCCTCCTCTCCAAAAACCGGTGGAAAGTGTTCGGGGGTGCCTACGAGTTGTACCCCCCCCCCCCCCCAGTCGGGATCGTTTCGAATTCGAAGGCACCCCGACCCCTTTTCCAACTTTTTCACAAGCCTCTTCAAACCTCAAGCCCCCCCCACAAAAAAATGTGCGAAAGGGGTCGGGGGTACCTACGAGTTGTAAATGCTCCCCAGTCAGGATCGTTTCGAATTCGAAGGCACCACGAACCCTTTTGCAACTTTTTCCACAAGCCTTATCAAACTCTACGCCCCCCCCCCTAATATAAAAAACTGTTGGAAAGGGGTCGAGGGATCGAGTTTTTAATGCCCCCCAGTTGGGATTATTTCCAATTCGAAGGCACCTCGGTCCCTTTTCCAACTGCTGTAATATTTGTGGGGGGGGGGGAGGTAGAATGATCAAGAGGGTAATGCGTGGCGGGAGGGGTACTTTATGTTTAGCGTGGGGAAATACGTAATATCAGTGTATTTCAAAAAACACAGACAAAAATCGAAATTTTCGATAGCACAAATCCTGATATCTCAAAAGGGGTAAGAGAGAGACACTTTTTTCGGGCAGATTCGCGTTCAGCATAAAAAAATACATAAAATATGTGAGTTTTAACAAAATTGAAGGTGATCGACCTTTTATGCAGTTTCGCCCTATTTTTTTGTAAATTTAACTGTTTGGTTGAAAATTAACTCTATTGTTGAAAAATCATCTTATTGGTTGAAAATTCATCTTTTTTGATTGAAAATTCCACTATTTTGTTGAAAATGCAATATATTTCGATTTGAAATCTTAGAAATATGGTATCTACATTAATGTTATTTAAAAACATGTATTCCCCTATTTTTTTTAATCACCGGGAAAAAATTTAATTTTTGCCCGGGAAAACCCTGAAATAGCCTGGAATTTTTTTTTTAAGTTTGAGTCGTCAGTTAGCCGCCCTGTTAATGTATTAATTATAATCGTATAAGAACCTAATTAAGAATGACATGATAAGTCTCTAATTAATGAAAGTGAACGGCAAGCATAAAAAGTGAATTTCAAGGTGAAATCGATTCAAGCGTCTTAGGAGCGTGTTAAATAATAATTCTCATTTAAAGCAGCGACCCCGTTTTCAGAAACTCCGTCATCGGCTGTAATCGACGATTTTCATTTCTACGACCTGTTTATTCCCTTGTTGTAAAAACGTCACCGGGCAAAGATTCTCGTCGCGTACGTTTGTCGCGGCGTTCACTGTCATTATCATTTATTTGACGCTGCCTTGCATTCTCATTGCTTTCACTTCCTGTTGCAGTGATAAAGGTCCGTGGCCGGCGACGCGAATTGTGGGGAAAGCGATTTCAAATGCAGACTCGAGACTTATTCTAAAATAATTGTCTGCGAACAATAACATTGCCGCCTGGGAACCTTTATTATGCACAAGACAACCTCGACATTTTGTTATGCGATGTACAAAGGTCGGGTCCTTTGAAAAGAATTAAATATGAACCCCGGATCACAATGTTTTATAAATAAATCCTTCATATAAAAACAGCCTTTAAGGTAAACGTCCCAGTAATCGTGACCGTAAGTGATTTCATTGACTTCAAATATTTCGAAAATTGTTTTGGAAGGATTATTTGAAAAATGATTTTGTACTGATTGAAGCATTAAACATCCTAGAATATCATAAAAATTGTTTTTACATTATATTTAATATCAATTTTTATTTATAAACACTTGAAAGTAAAAAAGCACCGATGTCCCAGTTATCGTGATTTTCAAATCTGCCATGTACTAGTAATCGTGAGTCGTTGTCCCAGTCTTCGTGAAAAACGTTAAGTTTTCTTGAAATCAGGTTTTAGCGATTTGGAGGTGTATTTCAAGTGTATTTTTGGATACAAGAATTTACACACTGGTCATTTGTATAATTAACTTTTTTTCAACATAAATTATAAACACAATGACGAAATTTGATAAATTGCAGCAATTGCAGTGACTAAAAAAATCATGTGTATTTGGAGGTTATGTTCTGTTTACGTTGTCAAAATATTAAAACTATCAATAATTATATATCTATTACACATTTTTCTTTATATTATGCAGTATAGATTAATATTAGCTAATGAAAAACTACTCAATAAATATTAACTTCATTTAAAAATGATAATAAACTAAAAAATTAATAATGAAATCACTAAAGTCATGCCAATATTTTAGGACACCCTTTTTCAGTTTTAAGCACAAATTTATGTTACGATTACTGCTCACAGTAACAAGTCAATTCTCCGATTTTATTTCACGCCTTTTTGAAATTAATTAAATTATTATTTGTAATGAAATATGGAAATAAAATTTTGACAGAGTCGTCCTAATAGTCTTCGTGACCGGTCACGATTACTCGAGCAACTATGCTTTTGAAATGTCCCTATAATCGTGACCGATATTTCTTGAACAAGAATGTACTAAATGAAGATTTTACTTAATTTTATGAAACAAAAATGATTTTTTATTACAAAAAAATAATTTTCGTCCCGATCAAGTAATTTCTTGACATATTAAAAGCTTAAGCAAAGAAATGCCTTTCCTAACCTAAATGTTAAGCTATTTTCCACGTTTCGTTATTCATCGTAAAAAAAAACTAATTTGGTTTCCACAACAAGCACTGTTCAAACTTACTTAAAAATATTTTAGGATTGTATTTTTATGCGGAAAATACTTACTTCTGCCGTTTACACCTCAAAACTCACGATTACTGGGATCGTCCCGATTACTGGGACATCTACCTTACTCATAGCCTTTACTCATAAGGTAAGATTTTGATTTAAAATTAAAATCTACAGAAGTAAAAAAGTAAATTCCTAAGTTCATCGATCACCGATAATTATTTAGATTTATGTGTTTTTACTATAACTTTCAATATCCTAACTATCCAGATCTATTTAACATTATCTTTGCTATTTAATACGTAAGATACGCAATAATGAAGTAAAATGAATAATGTTCTTTATTGAATTATCATTCTGCTTAATACGTAAAATGTATTTCATTAATTTTTTATAAATTTATTTAAATTATGTGAATTATGATTGACTTTCTAAATATACGACGTAAAATATATTTCAGTAATTTTTCTACATTTTGTACATTTCATCTACAAAATATTTTGAACAATGGATGTGATGTTAGTCCAAATTTTATTTGATTAATTTTGACTTTTGAGTGTATCAATTTTTAAACAAAAATGGTGTGTATTAGTTTTCAATGGAGAAACCCAAATTTTCTACAAAAAAGATTAATTTTGTACTTATTAGTTGAATTTTCAAAAAAATAGTTAAATTTTTGGTTAAAAAAACAAACAAATTTTAACAACAAAAAAACGAATTTTTAACTAAAATTATGAATCTGAAACCAGACAAATTAATTTTTAAGAAAGTAGTTCAACTTTCAACCAAGGTGTTGAATTTTCAATCTAAAAAAATGAATTTTCAACGAAAAATGAAATAGTTGATATTTAAACAAAAAAGAATTTAATTATAAATAAAAAAAATAGTTGGATTCAACCAAAAAGAAGAATTTCCAACAAAATATATCAATTTTCAACTAAATGTTAAATTTTCTACCAGATTTGTTGAATTTTCGAGCTGAAAATATGAATTTTCTACAAAACAGATGAATTTCCAACCCAAAAATGTGAATTTTCAACTAAAAAAAGTTAATTTTTTACCAGACAGTAGAATTTTGATCCAAAAAATATAACATTTCTACAGAAAGAGATACATTTTCAAACCAAAAAGATGAATGTTCAACAAAGTAGCTGAATTTTCAATTAAAAAATTTTATTAGTCAAGAAACAAACAAAATCTTAATCAAATTGTTGAATTATCAAGCCAAAAAGACGAATTTTCAACAAAAAAGTTTAATTATCGACCAAAAGGCTTTTTAGCAAAATTCTTGAATTTTCAACAAAGTAATTAAATTTTAAACCAAACAATATAATTTTTAAATAAAAAAGATGAATTCTGAACGAAAAATTCAATGGTAAACTTTTCAACTGAGAAGAATGAATTTTGAACCAAAAATAGTCGGATTTTTTTATTGGATTCTATTAATTCAGTTCGCATTCAAGTGGAAAAACGAGAAAAAGGGGAGAAACAGTGAAGCCTTCGATAAAAAAACAATATAATATATAAAAATAAACATTGAAGTTTATTTTTTACTTGAAAAATATTATGACACTATTTTGACACTATTGTTTAAAATTTTCGACACTTTACGTTATTTTTTATTTCTAAAGTGAGTCCAAGGCCTGTATTTTATATAATTCTGCGACATTATCAGAATGTTTAGTTAAACTACTATCATTTCAGATAGTTCTAAAACATTTGAGAGTATTCCAGAATATTCTATGAAGGTCAATAACATTCCAAATTAATTTTCTGAGAATTGTAGGAATAATGATTGTTTCATAAAATTTTTAACAATTCTCAAATATTTCAGATAACTGCAGAATAATATAAAATATTCCAGAACATTCGAGCATAATGTGGAAGATTCAATCCAACTACATTTTTTGGTTGTTTTAACCAAATCTGTTCATAGATGGAGTATTTGGCTAGAAAAAAAAAAAATTCGGGTCAATCAATTATTTTGTTAAATCAACCAAAATTTGTTTGATTCAACCAAATTTCCATGAAAACAGGTTTTTTTTCAAGAAAATTTTCTTTTTGAGTGTAAGAAAGTAATTTGAACCTAATTTGTTGTCTTCTTCCAGATATAAACCAAAAATTGAAATGGAGGAATAATTAAAATTTATATATTTCCGTAAGAAGTACCGTAACTAATAACGAGCTAGAGATCTTGGGTGGCTATAACCAATCATATGATGCCTTTTTAACGGTAATACCAATTTTTTTATACACCCGTTATGTGGAAATCAGTAACAGTCACCGTATGGTGCATTCAGCTGCTGAGCTCTGATGTGTGAAGGTGTAATGCAAATGCGGGTGCCTTACACCTGAGTCGATCAGCTTCAGATTTTTCAACCTTGATTAGAACTAAATTCATACGAAGCAGCATTCATTAAAATGAACAAAAATATAAACCATTATATTGGAAGAGATGCAGAATGATTTGTTAAAGTTGCTCGAGACAAAAGCGTTAAAATAAAAGGAGACTACTACAAGACTTGTTACGATTCGATATCAAAAGGTAACGGGATAATCACGCCCGCTGTACAGTATGCAAAAGGTCTACGTTAGAAAGTAATTGGTATCCTCCGACATTCCCAAAGCACGAGAAAGCGCAGTAACGAGAATCGCTTTTTTCATACTCGAAATCATAGCTGTTCTAGTTTCACTTAATCATTCAACTATTCTCAGATTCTTAGAACCCTATTATTCAATTTTTTATTTCTTGATCTTTTAATCAAGTAGTATTCAATTTGAAAAAAACGAAATCTCTCACAATATTTCTGTGGAGTAAGTTGTTTAGAAGATAGAGCGGTTTATGTTTTATTGAGTACAGTTCCACCGACCAAGCTTCGGCGGCGTGGCGTCGCTTATACGTGAGTGGCGCGGCCTAACTTGCGCCTTGTAGGTGGAGGGGATACACAGGAGTAAGCGAGGTGTCCGAGAGTGGTATCCGCCTTCTCTTTCCAACCTATGTATCCCCTCCACCTCTAAGCCACTGGATACGCCACGCCACTCACGTATAAGCGACGCCACGCTGCCGAAGCTTAGTCGCTGGAACTGTACTCATTGAGGTGGAGTACGCATGCGTTGAAGCGTGACGCCGTGACGCAGCTTGCGACTCACGCGGCGCCACTCACGCGCATGCGCTCCACGTATCTCTTGACTTTGAACCTTTTTTGTTCAGAAAATATTAGCTTTGAAATTTTTTGAAATTTTGCAGGTATCTAATTTAGTATTGTTGAATTTTAAATGCATCAATTTTAACTAAGGGATCGTCCATAAACCTTGTTACGAATTTGAGAGGGAGAGAGGGACCCGCCAGAATCTACGGTTGGTAACAGGAGAAGGGAGGGGGATCACCTGACCTAACGTTACGAACTTAGATAACATTAAATTTGGGTAAAAATTCTACTATTTGGTTAAAAATTTAATTATTTTGTTGAAAATATGACTATTTTGTTAAAACGTCATCATTTTTGGTAAAAAATTTAACTAATTGGTTGAAAGTTTAACTACTTTGTTAAAATTTTATCTTTTGGGTTCAACTCTTTTGTTGAAAATTGATTTTTGTTTGTTTGTAAAAGTTTTATCATTTTAGTTGAAAAGTGATCTCTTTGGTTGAAAATTTAAGTATTTTGTTAAAAATTCGTTTTTTTTTGGTATTGAGACTTAATTTTTTAAACTCAAAATGTAACTATTCCATTTTTTGTTCGAGCATGATATTTTAGATTAAAAAATGATCTTTTCTTTTTGAGAATTCAACAATTTGACTGAAAGTTCATGTATTTTGTTGAAAATTCGTCTTTTTTAGTATACATTTAATCTCTCATCCTTTTTGGTTAAAAATTAAAATGCTCGCTTGAAAATTAATCTGTTTTGGTTGAGGATTCAACTATTCTGTTGAAAATTCGTTTTTTTTAATTGTTGAAAATTCAACTTTTCGGGTTGGAAATTCAAACTGTCTTCTAAAAAAATGACCTTTTTGGCTTAAAAATCGAACTGTTTTTGGTTGAATTTTAATATTTTTTCTTTGAAAATTTTTACCAATTGGTTTCACCTTGTAGGTTGAAAATTCAACGTTTTTGATAAAGTCATCTTTTTTGGATAAAAATTCAATTAGTATGGTAAAATTTCGTCCTTTTGGATTGAAAATTCATCTTTTATGGTAGAAAAGTCATCTTTCTTGGTTGAACATTCATCCTTTTTGGTTGAAAATTAATCAGTTTTGGTTAAGGATTCAGCTACTTTGTTCAAAAGTCGTATTTTTGTTTGAAAAATCAACTACTTTTTTAAAAATTGCCACAATTGATTTAGCATTTTAGTTGAAAAATGATCTGTTTTGTAGAAGATTCGTCTGTTTGGCTTGAAAATTCAACAATTTGAGAGAAAATTAAACTATTTGGTTAAAAATTCGTCTTTTTTAATTAATTCAACAGGTTGAAAATTCGTTTGGTTTTAAAATTAATTTTTTTAACTAAATATTTCAAAAATTTCAAAAATAGCACAGAATTGGTCACGCTGTTTATGGACGACCCCCAATCTTAAAAAAAAGTTTATTCGTTTTTAAATGTAGATTTGGATTTTTGTAACAGCCGGTAAATTAACCCAAGAGCGCAAGGAAGGAAATATCCATATCAGGCAAGACAAGACCCGCAGGCCCTGAAACGAACGCTTTATGGGGGTCCTTAACCGTGAAATTTATTTTTGCCATTTTTTTTTTCACTGGACATGTTTTATTCACGTGAATGATGTCATTGAAAATTGTAGATAACATTGTGTTAATAGAAGTTTATTGTTAATAATCAGATTTATTCTCGACAAAAAAGTGTATTAGAACGTTGTAAAATGTTACTTTAGAACATTTCGGAATTGTCGAGAAAATTCAAAAACATTTTAAATTTTAGAATAATCTCTTAACATTCTGAAACATTCTAAAACATTCCAGAATATTTGAGAAAACTCCGGAATATTCCAGAACAATAGAAAATTGTAAAATATTGCAGAATATCCTAGAAAAATCAGGAAGAGTCTATAAAATTCCAGAGCAAATATTCCATAAAGGTGAAGAAAAATAGAAAAAGAACATTTCATAATTTACAAAGAATTTTAGAAACAATGATCGATGAAATGTTGAATATGCTACACAGTTGTAGAATATTAAGATCAAGTATTTCGGAATTATTTAAAACATTTCAGAATCTTTTACAATTTACACTGAATTAAAAAAAAATCTTCAATAAAATCTTACAACACTCTAGAATGTTCTATGCCAAATAGTAAATTTTTAAATCAAGAGAATCAATTTTCTACCAGAAAGACGAATTTTCAACAAAATACATAAACTTTCAACCAAATAGTTTAATTTTGAACTGAAAAAGATCAATTTTTAACCAAAAAACGAATAGTTAAATCTTCAGTTAAACAAATTAATTGTCAATAAAAAGAAAACGAATTTTTAAGCCAAAAAGACGAATTCTATACCAAACAGTTGCATTTTCAACCTGCAAATACTAATTTTCAACAAAAAATGTAATAGTTGATATTTAAACCAAAAAGTTTTTATTTCAAATAAAAAAACAGTCGCTTATAACAAAAAATGACGAATGTTCAACCAAATTATTGAATCCTCAACTAAAACAGATTAAATTTCAACCATACAGTTGCATTTTTAATAAAAAATATTGATTTTCTACAAAAAAGGCAAATTGTCAACCAATACATATATTTTCTACCAAATAGTTGAATTTTCAACTAAGAAGATTAATTTTCTACCAGAAAAGACGAATTTTCAACAAAATACATACATTTTTAACCAAATAGTTCAATTTTCTACCAAATAGTTGAATTTTCTAAAAAAAATTATTTTAAACAAATTACAACAGCCATACCACGCTGAAAAAACCAGTTCTCGTCAGATCACTGAAGTTAAGCAGCGTTGGGCGCGGTTAGTACTTGGATGGGTGACCATTCGAGAAAACCGAGTGCTGTTGGCACATCATGGGTGTGGTGAGCCCACACTTGTAGTTATTTTACTACAAGCTATCAACCTAGAAACACTACCCGAATCGGGTAGTGTCACGCCTACCCTGAAAGGGAAATGGCTTAATGGTATACATAAATTTTGAACTAAGTATTTTGAACAATGGATGTGATGTTAGTCCAAATTTTACTTGATTAATTTTTAGTTTATCAATTTTTAACAAAAATGGCGTAGTTATATTTTTATTCAGGAGGATTAATTTTCAATGGAAAAAACGAATTTTTTATAAAACAGTTTAATTTTGTACCAATCAGTTGAATTTTTAACAAAATATTTAGATTTTCAGTTTGAAAAATAATAATTCTTAACAAACAAAAAAGTTTGATTTAACCAACAAAGATCAGTTTCCAAGAAAGTACTTGAATCTTCAACTAAAAAAGATTAACTTTACATTCGAACAGAGAATTTTCTACAAAACAGTTTAATTTTGTACCAATTCGTTGAATTTTCAACAAAATAGTTAAATTTTCAGCAACAAACAAAATTTTGACAAAAAAACAAACTTTTAACTAATTATGAATCTTTAACAAAAAAAAAGAAAATTGAAAAAAGTAGTTCAACTTTCAACTAAGAGGTTGAATTTTCAATCTAAAAAGATGAATTTTCAAAGAAAATTGTAAGATGTAGTTGATATTTCAACAAAAAAGATTTTAATTTAAAATCAAAAAAGTTGGAATTGACGAACAAAGATTAGTTTTCAACAATTGAAACGAATAGTTAAATTTTCAGTTGAAAAAAAAAATAATTTTTAACAAAAAAACGAGCTATTAACTAAAATTATGAATCTTCAACTAAAAAAATGAATTTATTAAAAAGGTAGTTCAACTTTCAACTATGAAGTTGAATTTTCAATCTAAAACGATGAATTTTCAAAGAAAAATATAATAGTTGATATTTCAACAGAATAGATTTTTAATTTTCGACCAAACAGTTGCATTTTGAACCGAAAATATTGGTTTTCTATCAAAAAATTGTCAACCCAAACAGATTAATTTTTAACCAGACAGTTGCATTTTGAAACAAAAAATAATTGAATTTTCAATCAAAAATAAATTTGTTAGTCAAGAAACAAACAAAATTGTAATCAAATTGTGGAACTGTCAAGCCAGAAAGACGAATTTTCAACAAAACAGTTGAATTTTCGACCAAGAATTATGACTTTTTAATAAAACTCTTGAATTTTCAACAAAATAATTCCATTTTAAACCAAATAATACAATTTTTATTAAAACAAATATTCCAAAATTTCTAGAATTGTCGCGAACATTTCAACTAGATTCAGGTAAAAATTACAGAGCATTTAAGAATATTTCATAAAATTCCACGAATTCTAAAATACATAAAATTTAGTTAATAATAAATAATTTTCATCTAATTGTAAGACTTTTTTTGTTACGAGACTTCTTTGACATTTCGAAGTGGCAAAATAAGCGGTTGGATGGAAAAATGCTCTTTGAATTCATGTGCAACGTTCATTAGATGCAGATTTGCTTCGTTAGAAATTACACATCGCGAATCCTTTAATTTTTCCTGGAACTCACTTCCGCGATCATCCATTCGCCTTTTGTAGTAATTCATTCGAACATGTGGTGTATAATTTATTCGCCAATGATTTTAATAAAATTTTAATTCAATTCTCGTTCCATTAATATCTTGCGTATAAATAATTTGACAATAAATTATATTATGGGATACAGATGAACGTGACATAATGCCAAGGTTAACTGGAAATAAAAATAATAATTTTTTAAATAGTTGTTACTAAAGATTAATATTAACTTTGAATTTTAAATATACTCATTATCCGTTATTCATATTACTTTTTAGTAATAAGACATGGGACTTGAAACTAATGGAAATTTTTAGTATTTATGATAATACATGCTTTGCAGGGTAGAAACTTCATTTTTAAAATTCCCTGATTTTTCCTTGACCAATTTTTCATTTTCCCTGACCATTAACATTCAAATATCAGCATTTCAATCTTCTAATATTTTTAACATAGAATCTTTTATAAATGGAATAAAACAATATTTCAGATAAAAATTAAAATTTTTCAAAATATAATAATATGAATAAAAGATAACTTTTTAACAAAGTACTTGAATTTTTAACAAAATAATTAGATTTTTAACAAAATAATTGAATTTTCAACTTAAAAAGATGAATTCTCAGCAAAAAGTGCAACAGTTGATATTTCAACCAAAAAGTATGAAACTTCATTAAAAAAAAAAAAATTTTAACCAAAAAGACAAATTTTCTACAAATAAAAGTTTTTCAGTCATGTAAGAAAAAAAAATTATTTCTTAAAAAAATAGTTAAATTTTTAAGCAAGGAGTTCATTACAAAAAAATTTCAACAAAGTAATTCAACTTTCACTCACGCAGTTGAATTTTCAATTAAAAAGGATCAGTTTTCAAAAAAATAGTTATACTTTCAACCAAAGAGATGAATTTTCAACTAAAAACATGAATCTTCAAAGAAAAAATTGTTTCTTGACAAAGAGGTTCAACCAAAATTTTCAAACAAAGTAGTTGAATCCTCAAGTAAAGAAGATTAATTTTCAACCAAACAGTTGCTTTTTTATCCAAGAAATATGAAGTTTTTACAGAAGCGGATGAATTTTTAAATCAAAAAAACAAATTTTCGAAAAAAAATTTGAATTCTCATTCAAAAAAAGATTTTAGTTTGACTTTTCAGCATAAAAACGTGAGTTTTAAAAAATAGTAAATTTCCTACTATATACTTGAATTTTCAACCCAAAAAGACGAATTTTCAACAAAACAGTTGAATTTTCTAACAAAAAGGATGATTTTTTAAACAAAATTGTTAAATTTGTAACCAAATAGTTGCATTTTTATGCAAGGAAGATGAAATTTGTACTAAAACAGAAGAATTTTTTAATCCAAAAGACCAATTTTCAAAAAAATAGTTGAATTTTCTTCAAAAAAAGATTTCAGTTGATTTTTCAACGCCAAAATATGAATTTTAAACAACAAATAAATTTGCAAAAAAATAGTTGAATTTTCAACCAAATAAAAGAGGAATTTTTAACAAAACAATTGAATTTTCAGCCAAATAGTTGCATTTTTATGCAAGAAAGATGAAATTTGTACTAAAACAAATGAAATTTCAAATCCAAAAGACAAATTTTCAAAAACATAGTTGAATTTTCATCCAAAAAAGATTTCGGTTAACTTTTCAACACCGACATATTAATTTTAAACAAAAAGTAAATTTTCTACGAAATATTTGAATCTTCCAAAAAACAGTTGACTTTCCTTCGAAATAGTTGAATTTTCAACCAAACGGTTGCATTTTTATTCAAGAAAGATGCAATTTCTACTAAAATAGATGAATTTTTATATTTAACAGTCAAATTTTCAAAAAAAAAGAGTTGAATTTTCACCCAAAAAAGATTTCAGTTTACTGTTTTAACACCGAAATATAGATTTTAATCAAAAAGTAAATTTTCTACGAAATTAGTTGAATTTTAAACCCAAAAAGACGATTTTTTAACAAAACAGTTTATGCAAGAAAGATGAAATTTTTACTAAAACAGAAGAATTTTCTACAAAATAGTTGAATTTAAAAAAAAAACAGTTGAATTTTCAACCAAAAAGGATGACTTTTTAACAAAATTGTTAAAATGTCAAACAAATAATAAAATTTATAACGAAAAAGATAATCTTCAGGAGGAAGCAACTGCCAAAAAAGATATATAAATACAAGGAAAATAAATTACTAACAAGAGTATCATATCGGGGTTACCGCAAAATTTCACTAAAAAAATTCCCTAAATTATTCTTCCTGACCAATTTTTCATTTTCCCTGACATTTTTAACCTAGAATATTTTATAAACGGAACAAAACAATTTCAAATTTATATTGAAAATTTTCAAATTTATTTTGCTTGACAGTTATTTAAAGTGATAGAAATTCCCTGACCTTTGCAAGATTTTTTTTTATAAATTCCTGACTTTTCCCTGATCAATATATAATTCCCTAACTTTTTTAAAAATTGTTGTTGGCTGAGCTCGTTTTTCACTCGCCAGGTTTTTTTGGAGTGTAAAGTTAAATTCATATTAAATTTCTATAAAATTACTGCGGGTTATTTGTTTCATTTTCGAATTTCCAAAAACCTGTTACGTAATTTAAGTACGGTCCCTTAAGAATGATTATAAATCACGGATATTAGATTATTTAAATAAATATTAGAAATTATTAATATCTATTTTCGATAGTGAAATGAAAAGTTAAAGTGAAGAATTTATTTATCAAGTGGGCGTTCATTCTCCAGTGAACTTTCACGCCCGCCTAGGGCGGCATATCGAATCTCTAGTGCGCGTTAATATTTTAAATCGACACAATCTTGAGCCAATGCAGTTCTATTAATAAAATCATCGAAAAATTAAAACAAAATTTTGTCAGTCTGATAAAAAGTTGCGGATAATTTTAAATTATATTAGAACTTAATTCAATTTTTGTATTCTACATTATGTTATAAGAAATATGAATTTTGGTTCTCAAGTTCAATTTTGACCCAGTAAATATTAAATAACTTCAACTTCAAAATTTCTAAATATCTTTTTACAAATTTATTTCTAATTATTAGATATAAAGCGTATCGTAGAAAAACATTTTATTTATATGCAAATTTTTTTTTTTAAACTATAAAACTGATAACTTTGAAACTGCTTGGACTTTCACAAAATCGTTTCAAAATGTGATTTCACATATTATGACATCTCAAAAAAATTGACCATACTAAACTGGTAAATTAATATTTATCATGAAATTAAAATTCTTTTTCTAAACGAATGTAAATGTTAATGGCTTTGATTTCTCGATTTTGTGGTTCTTTTATTTGCTTGGGAAATAAGACGTTATTCGCGAGAGAATCGTGTAAGATACTTTCCCTACTTTCGCGCGTAACTTCTTGAGACGCGTACTCCGGTTAACCAACTGTGCATTGTTTGCGCGAATGATGACCGCGCCTAATAAAACCGGAACTAGAGAAAGTTCTAGGACCTTACAAAAATTGTCTGACCCATAAAAAATGATTATTTCCGCATTTTGAAATTAAATTTTTTAAATTAAAATTAAAAAGGTAATTCAAGTTTAAAAGTACCTGAGTAAAGTAATTGTATCAAAGGCCATTTTGTCAAACTTTCAGAATATTTTATATGACTTTGCTTAGAAATAATAATAGAAATAAAAATTAGTTCGTAAAGCGGACGACAAGCGCCCATCCAAAATTATTGCCTTGCCTTCCATTTCTCTCCACCCCTCAAACCTCCCTCCATACTCATCCCATCTCCACTCTCTCTCCCTTACACCCTGTCCTATATATTCCTCCCCCTCGCTCCCTTGGCCTTTTTTCCATTCGTCCATAACCCCCCTCTCCTCTCACTTAGACTTTCCTAAATACCTCACCCCCATGTTCCCTCTCCCCTCTTTCACGCCGCCCTCATCAACTTCACTAACCTTTCTCCCCTTTTCAGTCCGCCGCCCCTTACCTCCTCCATTTCCCCCCTACATTATATGCCTCTCTTCTCCACTTTATAGCAACTTTTCTCCTCTACCCTCAACAGTTACACTCCCTCGTCATTCCTCTATTTTTTTACACTTATTTGTGTCTAAATTATTGGTTTACTTAATGCACATTATTGTATCCATATACATCACAACCTCTTGCTTCTTTCCCTCTGAAACGCACCCCTTTCCTTAAGACTACTTACATCCTCTTATCCCTTAAGCCACTTCCATCCGCTATTCCGCATAACCCTATCCCCCTCTTCTATCCTCCTATCACCGCCTCACCACAGCCCCTCTTTCCGTCTGCCCCTCTCTTCTCTTCTCTCTTTCAGTTCCCAGCGCTCCAGTCTCTTCCCCTCAGACACTCTCCTAACCGTTTAACCGGTCACCTATACACTGTATCTTCCTCTCGCCCACTTTGCACGTCTCTCTCTCTATACCCTCCCTTAACATCCATCAACGTCCATTTAACCTCCTAGCATTTACTCCCTCCTCCTTACCCTTTCATAGGAGAGGCGTATATAGAATATAGATACGCCACTACCCTAGATACTCTCAGCGTCTCTACTCCTCATTACTCCCTCTTTTATTATAACTATTCTATCCTGCTATATCTTATGTACCCCTCAATCTTAACCTCTTAGCCCCACTTGTACGTATACCACACAATTTCTTCCCCCTTTTGCCTCTGATACTCAGCTTTCATATTCCGTGTTAATCTTTTGGATACTTCGTCCTCTCTTCCACACAACCCCATCCCTTCTCATATTCAACCCAGCCCCTGTTCCCGTCTGACGCTTTGTAGGTTTCTCATCGCCATTTTCCCACCTTAGTCGCTCTCCCTT
>CAKNYM010049505.1:3361-17584 GCA_932195095.1 Andricus curvator
TTATTAATTATTTTTGGATGAAACGCATAGTTTTGTTTTTAATCATAAAAAATATAATCGAAGATAAAAAATTAAATTTTTGGACAAACGACACAAGCTATGAAAAAAAAATCAGACAAAGGTTGTTGACCTGATGGAACGCGTAGTTTTGGTTTTAATCGTAAAAAATAAAATTAAAAATAAATGTACTATACATTTGATATAATAGTGTAGAAGGTAATGTAGAAAAGTTCACATTTTTGGCAAATCGAGTGCGAAGAACGAGATCTGTGATGAAAATATGTTCGTTAAAGCCGAAGGAGCTTTAACAAAAGAGAATTCACAATCACCAAATCACAGCTGTAGATACTTTGACCTTGAATTTTCAAAGGTCTATGCATAAATGTGGGGAAAATACGAAGACTGAGCGCGTAGCGCGAGATAAATACATTATCGGGCGCGAAGCGCGCGATTGGAATGTGCCCGCGCAGCAAGCAGATTTTTTAAATGATAAAAACAAGATAATAAAAATACATACGTTTCAATACCAATGCATATTCTGAATTGTAATAATATAAATTTATTGAAATGATATATTTTTTAGGGTAGCTGAGAATAAAAATTGATACAAAATAATGTACAAATAATAAAGTAATCATGATGAATAAAATTTATACTTTTTTTGGCAATATCTGAATAAGCAATTCCAGAATGAGGTACTACATAAATGAATCTAATATACATTTGATTCGTTAAAGCTCAATGAGCTTTAACAAAAGAGAATTAACAATGTGGGGGAAATACAAAGCGAAAAGCGAAAACCAACAATCGCGCGCCCTACGCGCGCTCAAACTCGTGAGCCGTGCGCACAGCGCGCGATAAGAATTGGATTGGATTTGTAATGAGAATAAAGAAATACTTTCTGCCGGAGAAAATCTCGGAGAAAATTGCATATTGCTTTTGAAATTATCATTTTGCTGCCCTAGTCAATTTTCCTCCCAGTATCGTATCGTATAATGGAAGTATTATTATCACTTGAATTCCAAATATAAGACGACACCGTACCGGTAATAAGCGAAGCAGCAGAAGCCGCTAAACGATATTTTGAAACTGTTATACCCAATTTCAAAGAATTTCACAGATCAGTGTCATCGTAAGTCGACGAGCTGGTATTTGTCAGCAGAATTACGCGACCTCGTAAACTGTTTCCTCCCCTTTATCACCTCCTTTCTCGCGGTTTCTCATCTTCTTCGGCATTCAATTTATAATAACTGGCAGGCGGTGATTCCAGCCCCCGCGGGCCAAGCTTCAACCCCCAGGAATTTAAGGGAGGAAAGTTACCTTAACGCGTTTATGCAGAAAATAGCTTCTTACCCTTAAACATTTTCAAGAACACAACTCCACCACTATGTGCAGCTATTTCGATTGTCCAGGATAAGATGGACCAATATCCTAGGAAAATCAGATTACCCCTATACGACATGAAATATAATTCATTTCCAACTTTATCATTATCAATTTATTCATCTATTATGAGAATTAGAAGTATCTATGATATCTGTTGACTTTGGGAAGCTCTTCACCTGGGGTGATTGCTAGAGAAATTGATCAGCGTTAGGCTTACCCCGAGAGGGATTTGGCTTAATAGTATGGCAATAATAATAATAAGAAGAAACTTCCCTTTTTCGTCACAAGTCATCACCCCAAACCCCCACCCCCTTTGAGTAAAAATTTTTTCTTTGATTTCATTTGATAATGATAAATAAAATAGGAGAAATAGTGTAGTTTTTCACGAAAATAGGAGCATAAATTATTTTAAATAAAATTAATCTACATATTGATACAAGGACGAATTTTAAACCAATGGGTTGAATTTTCAAACAAAAAATAATTTATTTCAGTCACAGTTGCATTTTCAACCAAATAGGCGAATCTTCAAGCCAAAAAAAAAAAAAAAAAAATTTTTAAAGCAGTTGAATTTTTAACAAAGCAATTGAATTTTCGGAAAAAAATTTAACAAAAGAGTTTAATTTTCCACAAAGTATTTAAATTTTCAAGTAAGTAGTTGAATTTTCAACAACAAAATAAAATATTAACCTGGCAAAATAGTTTAATTGATAAGAAGTTAGTTGAATTTTCAACCTAAAATATAAATTTTCAACAAAATGATTGAATTTTTAAATAAAAAACATTAAACTTTCACCAAATAGTTGAATTTTCAATCAAAGACTTTTCTACCAAACAAGATGAATTTTTAACTCAAAAAGACGAATTTTCAAACAACGATGGTGAATTTTTAACAAAATATCTTCATTTTCTACAAAATAAGTAAATTTCTAGAAAAATAATTGAAATTATAACCACAAAGTTAAATTGTTGAATTTTTAATATTACTACTAAAAAAGATGAATTCAACCAAATATTTGAATTTTCAACAACAAAATTATTTATAAATTTAAAAAAAAAGCAAGCAAAAGGAACTAAATCCCAACAAAATAGTTGAATTTTGAAACAATCAGTTGATTTTTCAACCTTGAAAGTATAATTTTCAATCAAATGATCGAATTTTTAAATAAAAACGATTAAACTCCAAACAAATAGTTGAATTTTCAATCAAAAACTTTTCTACCAAAAAAAAAAAAATTTTAATCCTATAACAGGAATTTTCAGACAAAAATAAATACATTTTTGAAAAATATTTTTATTTTCCACAAAATAACTAAATATTCAAGAAAATAGTCGAAATTGTAACCACAGAGTTACATTTTCAACCTAAAAAGATAAACTTTCAACAAAATGATTAAACTTCAACCAAATAGTTGAATTTTCAATAAAAAACTTTTCTACCAAAAAAGATGAATTTTTAACTCAAAAAGACGAATTTTCAAACAACGAAGATGAATTTTCAACCAAATATCTTCATTTCCTACAAAATAATTTATTTTTTAGAAAAATAGTTGAAATTGTAACCACAATGTTAAATTTTTGACCTACAAAAGATGACTTTTCAACCAATCAGTTGAATTTTCAACCTATGAAGATGAATTTTCCACCAGATGATCGAATTTTTAAACAGAAAAGATTAAACTTCAACCAAAAAATGTTGCATTTGCAACCAAATTGTGGAATTTTTAATATTACTACTAAAAAAGATGAATTCAACCAAATATTTGAATTTTCAACAACAAACTTATTTAGAAATTAAAAAAACTTGCAAGCAAAAGGAACTAAATTCCAACAAAATATTTGAATTTCGAACTAGCTTTAATTTAATTTTTTTAAATTAATTTTCAATCAAATGATCGAATTTTTAAATAAAAAAGATTAAACTCCGACCAAATAGTTGAATATTCAATCAAAAACTTTTCTACAAAAAAAAATTTTTTTAATCCTATAAAACGAATTTTTAAACAAAAATAAATAAATTTTTGAAAAATATTTTAATTTTCCACAAAATAACTAAATTTTCAAGAAAATATTCGAATTTGTGAATTTAAAAATATTTTGAATTTTTTCAATAAAAATTTTACTAGTAAAAAAGCTGAATTTTCCAACAAAATAGTTGAATTTTGAAACTCAAAAGATGAATTTTAATGAAATGATCAAATTTTTATACAAAAAAGATTTTAAAAAAAGATTAAAGATTCAACAACAAAAATATGGAACTTTCAACGAAATAGATGTATTTTCAACCAAAAACTTTCCTACCAAAAAAGATAAATTTTCAATCCAAAAAAGATTAATTTTGAATCCAGAAAGACGAATTTTCAACAAAGCAGTTTAGTTTCCGAACAAAGAAGTTGAATTTTTAACAAAAAAATTAATTATAAACCACACAATTGCATTTTCAACCAAATTATCAAATTTAAAGAAAAGATTAAACGTCAACCAAAAACAGTTATCTTTTCAACCAAATAGTTGAATTTTCAAGTCAAAAAGACAAATGTTTAACAAACCAGTTAAATTTTCAACAAAATAATAAAATTTTCAACAAAATAATAAAATTTTCAACAAAATAATAAAATTTTCAACAAAATAATAAAATTTTCAACAAGGTAGTTGAAATTTTAACCTAAAAAGAGGAATTTTCAACCAAATCATCTCATTTTCGAACAAAAAAGTCTGAAATTCAACAAAAAATTTTTCACTTCCAATCAAATAGTTGAATTTTCCATCAAAAAATTTCCTACCAAAAAAGATGAATTTTCAATCCAAAGATACGAATTTTCAAAAAAGCTGTTGAATTTTCGAACAAGAAAAATTAATTTTTAACAAGACAGTTTAATTTTCTACATAATAATTATATTTTCAACACAATAATAAAATTTTCAACAAAATAGTTAAATTTTTAAGCAATTAGTTGAATTTTTAACTTAAAAAGATGAATTTTCAACCAAATGTTCTAATTTTCAAACAAAAAAGTCTAAAATTCAAACAAAAATTTTTCAATTCCAACCAAATAGTTTAATTTTCCACCAACAAATTTCCTACCGAAAAAAATGAATTTTCAATCCAAAGAGACGAATTTTCAAAAAAACAGTTGAATTTTCGAACAAGAAAGATTAATTGTCAAAAAAATAGTTTAATTTTCTACATAATAATTATATTTTCCAGAAAATAGTTGAATTCCTAAACACAATGTTGAATTTTCAACCTAAAAAGATCAATTATCAACAAATTTGTTGAATTTTTAACAACAAAAAACTAATTATATCAACCAAAGTGTTGCATTTATCACCAGAAAGTTGAACTTTTAAGCAAAAGGAACTAATTTCCAATAAAGCAGTTGAATTTTGAACCAAATAGCTGAATTTTCAAACAAATAATTAAATTTTTAACATAATAGTCGATTTTTTAAGCCAAAAAGGTGAATTTTTAACAAAGAAAGTTGACTTTTCTACCATAAAAAACGATTTTTTAACAAAATAGTTGAATTTTCAAGTAAGAAAGATAAGCTTTCAACAAAAAATGGAATGGTTAAATTTCCGATGTAAAAAATTACTTTCAAACAAAAAAATACAAAGAATTTTCAGCCAGTTGAATTGATCGAAAGAAGACGAATTTTTAACAAAATATTTGAATCCTCAACAAACGAGATGAATTTTCAACAAAAAAGAATAATTTTCTAACAAAAGAGATGAATTTTTATTCAAAGAGTGAAATTTTTATGGTAAAAAGTCGAATGTTTTAGAAAACAGTTTACTTTTCAACCGGAAAAACTTAATTTTGAACAAAAAGTTAATTTTCAATCAAGAAGGATGAGTTTTCAACCAAATAGTTGAATTTTCAAATAAAAAAAGCCTTTTCAACCAAAAATGGAATCGTTAAATTTTTAGTTCATAAATTAATTTTTAACAAAAAAGAACATATTTGCAAATAGTTGAATTCATCTAAAAAAGACGAATTTTTAACAAAATAATTAAATTTTCAACCAAAGATGAATTTTCAACTAAACTGATGAATATTAAAAAAAAAAAGAATTTTCCACGAAAGATCAACATGCAACAAAATACTTGAATTTTCAACCAAAAAGATGATTTTGTAATCAGAAAGATTAACTTTCAATCAAGCAGTTGAATTTTTAATTAAAGAAGATAAATTTTCAACCAAAAATGAAACAACTTTGGAACAAAATGGTACAATTGTTAAGCAACGATATCATTTTGAACCAAAAACAGGATTTTCATCTAAGAAATTCGACTTTTAATGAAGTAACTCAAAAATTTAACTGCGTAATTGAATTTTTGACCAAAAATATGACTTTTTATCAAAATATTTGTATTTTCAACAAAATAATTAAATTGTTAACCAAATAGCAGAATTTTTCACTAAACGAGATAAATTCATAACAAAAAATATAATAGTAGACTTCTCGACCAAAACAGTTTACTTATAACCAAAAATAGTTGGATTTAATTTTTGAGTTCTGTTTATTCAGTTCGCATTTAACCGAAATAAAGGAGAAGATAAGAAAATGAGAAAATTTATCTGAAAATCAGATGAAAATTGATTTTCTGTGTTGTAAAAAAATGATAGCCACGCTAGGATTCGAACCCAGGTCTTCAGATTTCCGATTTAATGCTCTTGAGTACAATCAGGCTACAAGCGAATTACGTCGTAATTCCTATACATTTTTAATTATTGAATTTTATCTGACTAAATCCCATTCCTTCAAATTTATATTGATGGTTATGAAAAATTAATCTCGTTCTATAAAGCAGCAGACAGTCAATCTGAAGACCTGGGTTCGAATCTCAGCGGAGCTGGAGACATTTTTTCAAAAACTATAAACTCAATATCTGAATAAAATTATTTAAATATTAGTATGAGGCAAAAATGTAGGCCAGTAGAAGGAACCCCGATAACAATTTTAATATTATTATTTAATTAGGATTGAAAAGAAATCCATTTTATTATGAATAATTTTTGCAAAATAAGCAAGAAAAAGATTCATAATTGAAAAAATAAACTTCCAAATAACCTCACTTTTCGGCTCATTAGACACAAGAATAACCCAACCTCTCACTTTTTTCTTTCACCACGAAAATTCAAAACATTTTGCAAATGTTGCATTTTTGGGTAGCAAATGTTGGAAATGTCGAAATCTAAAAAATATTAAATTTGCAAAACGTTGCACGACCGGCAACAATATTAAAATTGTAATTAAACAAATTAGGTACGGAGTGATAATTAACTTAGTACTAACATCATATTAGATTTGCAAACTGTTTACTAATTGGCAACATTGATAATGATAAACAAACTTGTATTTTTTTTAATTATTCCCCAGATTAAATTCTCAAGGTGTTATAAAAGAAACCTCCCAATTTCTCTTATTTTTTACAGGAATTCAAAGAAAAGAATCAATGAAAATAATAGTTTTTCTTTCAATGTCCGAAAAAAACATTTAGAAAACAGTGAAAATTCAGAAAAAAGACCAAGAACTCACGAATGAAGATTATAATAGAAATTTTGTTTTCATAACTCAGTTATCGGAAGTTAGACTTTTGCCGAATTGCAAAAAATGCAACATTAATTTAAAAAAGAATAATTTGCGTTATGCATACAGTTTTGCAAATCATATAATAGTTTTTTTTTAATGGAAAGAAGCAGAAATAACATTTTGAAAAACCTTCGGTATTTTCGCTAGGGAGTGATAAACAAAATAACAATTTGTTTATAATTAATGATGTTGCCAGGTTGTAGACAGTTTTCAAATATTATATAACGTTGGTAATGAGTTATTTATCACCCAGTACAATTTGCAAAATGTTTGTAATTTTTGGCTAGTTTAAAAAAGTAACTAATTTGTTTAATTTCAAATTTAGTATTATTGCCGGCCGAGCAACGTATTGCAAATTTGATAATGTTCAGATCTTGACATTTCTGACGTTTGCTACCCAAAAACGCAACCTTCCCAATTTTCGCTGGAATTTTAGGTGTCAAATTGCAAAAAATTTAACAATAATTTAAAAAACGATAATTTGCGTTATGTATTTAGTTTTGCAAATCATACAATAGTTTCTTCTTTATGGAAAAAAACAGAAACAACATTTTGCAAAACTTTCGGCATTTTCGCTGAGGAGTGATCAACAAAATAATAATTTGCTCAATATGTATAAGTCTCGACCTCATAAGTATATATATCCAATGATTCAGATCTTTTTACTACGTTGCAGACCTATAGGTGTGATTCCTCCACATATTAATAATAAACTTAAACGTTTAGAATTTTGTTTTCATGCTCCACTCAATTCGAAGCATTTTCTATCATTACTTTTCCAACTTTCCATCAATATTTTGAACCTTGGAATTAAGGATATTCATTATCGTTTAAATTGCATTAATTCCAGAATAATTAAAATTGAATCTTTGATTGGTAATATAATTCCATATGATATTCTAAATAGATTTTTTGTGCTTGGAAACTTGAAATTTGAACAACTTTTTCATTCAAAAAAACTCTTATCCATTAAAAAATGTGAAAGATCACGATCGAAGAAAATTTACAATAATAGTATCACTCATCAAAATAAATGGTTCAAAAACCTTACCACTACTGATATTCCTGACGACGTTATAAATCTAGTTTCATTGGGTCCTAAATTTTTTTCCAATAGTTTTAATGTCAATGATTTTCAAGTTCAAAATTTGATCTCGTCCATTGAAACAGGTATTTATAAATTAGACCTAGATGATGAACACGTTATACGTAATCGCTGCACCCAAACCATTTCTGACCATGTTGCGCAAATTAAATTTAAAAATAGGCTACTTTTTGAAAAATTATTTGATACTAATCGTATTAGAAGGTTCAAACTGGAAAACCCTGATATAATGTTTGTAAATGCTGATAAATGTAATGTTACAGTTGCGATTTCCAAATCTGATTGTATTAATAACATGAATTTATTACTTCAAGACAAAAATTTATATTCCATCTCTAAATTCGAATACACAGCCAAGGTACAAGATAAGTGTAATACATTAATTACAAATTTGGAATCAAATGGCTTTATTGAACACATCGAGGCTAAATCATTAAGAACTTATTCTGCAATCACTCCTAGAGCTTACGGTTTGCCCAAGATTCATAAAGAAAACAATCCACTCAGATTAATAATTGTTTCGACGATTAATGGTCCTACTTATAATCTCTCTAAATTTACATCCAAAATATTAAACAATATTATTGGAAAAACGCCACACCATATTACCGATAATCTCTCTTTTGTCTAAAAAATAAAATTCCAAAAGATTCCATCTAATTATGTTCTAGTTTCCTTGGATGTGGTCTCTATGTTCAATAACATTCCTATCTCAAAGGTTTTAGACTGCATTGAGTTAAAGTGGCCGAATATCAGTAGACATACCTCCACTCCGTTGGACAAGTTTATTGAATTGGTAAAAATCTGCTTAAATTCCACGTTTTTCAAATTTAATCATGTAACCTACAAACAGGGCTCAGGATTAGCTATGGGTTCTCCACTTTCCCCTTCAGCTGCGAACTTAGTCATGGAAAATTTCGAATCTAAATGTTTATCATCGTTACCTTTTGCTATTCCGTTTTTCTTCCGTTATGTTGATGATATAATTACTGCTGTTCTTCTTGACAAGTTGGACTTTATCCTTAACTTATTCAACTGTCTGGGAGGTACTTGAATTTTGATTCTACACATCCTTACAATCATAAAACTAGCATCCCTACTGGCCTATTTTTTAGAATGTTTCGCATCTCGGATATGATTTTCAGAACTAAAAATATTAATTTAATTAAACAAACTCTAATTAACAATGGCTACCCTAAATCCCTAATTGATTTCTGTTTAAAGAAAGAAACTAACAAGTTTTACAATTCTGAATCCATTCAAATTCAAAAGAATAGTAATAATTCAAAAAAGTGCATAGATTTTACTGTCTGTCCATACACTTTTAAAAATGTTTGGAATTCTCCAACACTTCTACAACACAAGCGTAAGGCAAAATTGCAAACACGGTATCGTGAAGTCACCGTCGAGAATTCCAATACATGTATTGTAGCGTTACCCTACATTTCGGAAATAAACTTCCAATACATTTAGTGGAAGTTTTATGCGGAAATTTTTAACTATATCAAAAATCTCTTCGAAAAAATTCAACACATCTTAAATTCTTACAACATAAAAACCATCTACAAACCTATCAACAGTTTTTCCAAATTTCTCAATAATCTAAAAGATCCTTTACCTAAAGGTAAATTATCTGGTGTTGTTTATAAATATGGTTGTAAGGATTGTGATTCTTCATACATTGGAGAAACAGGAGGATGCATTGAAACTCGCACACGTGAACATAAAAACTCTATTAGAAATCCGGTCACTTCAAATCACACTGCTCTTTCAGAACATTTTTTAGAACTTGGCCACAATTTTGATTTTGATAATTTTAAAATTCTTTCAGTTGAGAATAGTATTGCTGGCAGAAAAATTATTGAAAACTTCTTCATTAACAAAATAGATAATAATGTTAATATGAGATTTGAACATAATTTTTCCCCATTTGAATATAAAACACTTACCAAGTTATAACAATTTAGCGCTCTAATTTAACTTTAGTAGTCATATTTTTCTTCTAATTGGTTTTCCAGCCTTAGTTTGTATACTTACACATTGAGACTTTACCATCTGTCCTGGCTAGTTGTGTTTCTGTCCTTCGTGTTTATTTATTTAGTTTTAACTTTGATTTTTCGACTTTATTTTATACAATAATGACCATTTTTTGGCATTTTTCTTCTCAGGTATGTTTTTTCTTTACTATTTATATAAACACCTTGTTTTTCTTTGATGTTCTGCTTCTTTGCACTTTGTGTAATTTTTCATATTATTTGTAAATTTTTAGAAACATTAATAAATTTGACTGATGATGGCTTCAATCTAAGCCGAAACGTCTCATTGTCTATTATAATTGGAAGACTTATTTTCTCTTTATTCTATTGACCTTAAAAAAAATAATAATTTGTTTATAATTAATAATGTTGCCGCATCACGAGCGTTTTGCAAATTTAATACAGGATAGAAACTGAGTTTATAATTACTCAGTTAATTTTGCAAAATATTTTGAATTTTTGTGAAGCAATGGAGGGCAAATTTTGCAAATTAATTTTTTTAAACAAATTGCCGACCCGATCATGTTTTGAAAAATTTGATCTTATGTTCAGCATATTAAAAAACAAATATAGAATTTTTTTGAAGTCCTTCGGAATTTTTGTTAATTGATTAGCTATTTCCACTGGTCTATAAGGGATATTTGTAAATATAGCTATTACATAAAAAGAAACAAATATGTGATCTGAAGGTATTATTAAATTGTCAATTAGGTTTAAGAAAGCATGACCATTTTTAATTGATGTTTTTGAGATTTTTATTGATTTTTTAATAATTTGATTCAATAATTCTTCAAATTTTCTAGCTGGAGAACCTATTGTTGAAATGACTGGTCGTAAAGGGTAGTCAACTTTGTGAGCTTTAACAAGGCCACAGGCTAAGGAGAGATTTGTACTCGTTGTATCAATATCACATCTTCCAATATTATTACCTAAGTATTTATTAGTTCTCATTCTGTCTAAAATGTTAAAAGTCCCTTTTTGAAGCATTTTGGTCGGATTATCAAGAATCAATTGAAAACTATCTTCATCATTAAAGATATGCAACATTTTTTGGATATAAACATCCCTATGAAACGCTACTGTAATACTTCCTTTGTCTGATTTTGTCATAATTAATTCTGGATGATTTTTTAAGAAAATTTTTGCTTCAATTAAACCCTCAATTAATTCCTTTACTAACCAAGTTTTTGAATTATCATTGTTTGAACAATCATTAGATAAACCCATAAAATGTGATCTACATTCATCAATTTTATTCTCAGGTGTTTTTTAATATTGGATTCAATGTCTTTAATGATTTCAAGTAATTGAATATAGTTTTTTCCCCCAAATTTGTTGCTAAAACCATTAAATAATCTCAAAATATCAATAACCCTGTGTGCAAAAATTACATTACAAATATTCAAAAACCAGGGGTCTGGTTGATCTCGAAAAAGAACTGAGTGAATGTTTAAATGTAATTTTTGTACATCTCCTTGCTCTTTAAGAATGTTTACAAATTTGCGACCATGTTTTATATTGTCTTTAAGGACATTTTTATTCAGTTTTGTTTCCTTTTCAAAACATTCCTTAATAATAAAAGAGGGAACTTATTTATTCAATTTCTCAATAATTTGTTTTATCTTAACATTAAAAGAATGTATCTGTGAATGGCATTCCTTAATAGTCAAATTTAGGAGGGATTTCTTAAATTTTTCAGTATTTATATATACTTTTTCTTCCTTTCTTTTGTTTTTGAAATCAAAGCTAACCCTTTAATTGATGTCAAAAATTTTGTTAGGAAAAACTCCATGAATTTTGCATTTCATCAAAAAGTATTGTTGTAAAATTGTTGATCTTAGTTTTTTACTAATTAAGTAAAATTGTTTGATATTTTTCACAGGTCCTCCCATCACATCAATCCCATTACCCCAATTTCTGCCTATTTTAATGAAATCCATTTTTCTCACAAGAAAGAATCAATTTCACAAATTTAATTATTTATAACGGCCATACCACGCTGAAAAACCCAGTTCTCGTCAGATCACTGAAGTTAAGCAGCGTTGGACGCGGTTAGTACTTGGATGGGGTGACCATTCAAGAATACTGACATGAGTGCTGTTGGCACATCGTGGGTGTGGTGAGCCCACACTTGTAGTTATTTATAACTACAAGAAAAACCTAGAAACACTACCCGAATCGGGTAGTGTCACGCCTACCCTGAAAGGGAAATGGTTTAATGGTATATATATAATCCTCTCTTATTTTATTAGAAAAAGGTTAACTCTCTGTATTTGCTTCCTTTTAAAGAAATCCAAAGTTTACATTTGTTTTTGTCCTTTGCACATTTGGGAAAACACTATATGAAAATTATAACAATTCTTTAAATCACAATGTAAATGTTGAAAAACATACACTGTTAAAAATTTCCGCTCGAAACTTCCAACAAAGGTATTGGAAGTTTATTTCCGAAACGTGAAGTAACGCTACAATACAAAATGTTGTAGTTCCCAAATGCTGGTACTGCAACGGTACCTCACATGTATTGGAATTTTACAATACATTTCCAGTAGCCAGTAACACTTCTGTATCATATTGGCGGCTGGATATCTCGACACCTGTTGAACCGAAAAATTGAAAGAAAAAAAACGTAAATCATTTCTCATGACATTCATGGAATTCACGTAATTAATTGAATTCTCGAAATTTATGAAATTCAAGGTATTCATGGAATTCAAGAAATTCACGGAATATCAGGATTTCATAAAATTCACGGAATTTACGGAATTCATGGAATGCAGGAAATTCCTTGAATTAACAGAATTCATGAAATTCACGGAATTCATGGAATTAACAGAACTCATAGAATTCACGGAATTCATAGAATTCACGGAATTATTGAAATTCACGGAATTGATGGAATTCAAGGAATTAACGCAATCTAAGGAATTCACGAAATTCAAGGATTTCAAGGAATTGAAGGAAATCACGGAATTCGCGGAATTCATGAAATTCAAGGAATTCGTGGAATTCATCAAGTTCACCGCATTTAAGGAATTTACGGAATTCAAGGAACTCACGAAATTCAAGGAATTCACGACTTCAAGGAATTCACCAATTCAAAGAATTCACGAAATTCAAGGAATTCGTGGTATTCAATGAATGCGTGGAATTCAAGGAATTCATGGAATTCATGGATTTTGATGAATTCATGGAATTCATAAAATTCAAAAAATTCGTCCGATTCATCGTATTCATTCAATTCACAGAATTCAAGGAATTTACTAAATTTAATGAATTCAGAGAATTCAAAGAATTCATGGAGTTCAATGAATTCACGGAATTCAAGGAATTCATGGAACGCGAATACCGAGAATTCCGTAGATTCAGAGAATTTCATGAATTCAGTGAATTCCGCGAATTCCATTAATTTCGTTAATTCAGTGAATTTCGTAAATTCCATGAATTCCGTGAATTCCTTGAATTCAGTTAATTCCGCGAATTCCGTGAATACAGTCAATCCCGAGAATTTATTAAATTACATGAATTCCGTGAATTGTAAGAATTCCGTGAGTTCCATGAATTCCGTGAATCCCGTAAATTCCGTAAATACTATGAATCCCGTGAATTCCGTGAATTCCAATAATTTCGTAAATTCAATGAATTCAGTGAATTCCATGAATTCAGTGAATTTCATGAATTCCATGAATTTAGTGAATTCCATGAATTTAGTGAATTCCATGAATTCAGTAAATTTCATGAATTACGTAAATTCCATTATTTCAGTGAATTTCAAGAATTCCGTGAATTCCATAAATTCCGTGAATTCCATACCATTAAGCCATTTCCCTTTCAGGGTAGGCGTGACACTACCCGATTCGAGTAGTGTTTCTAGGTTAGTTTCTTGTAGTAAATAATTTAGTTAATTCCACGAATTCTATGAATTCCGTGAATTCCATAAATTTCGTAATTCCTTGAGGTTCATGAATTCCGTGAATTCCATAAATTTCGTGAATTCCGTGAATTCCATAAATTTAGTTAATTCCGCGAATTCTATGAATTCTATGAATTCCGTGAATTCCTTGAATTCCATAAATTTAGTTAATTCCGCGAATTCTATG